>CAJUYG010000600.1:0-27340 GCA_910591675.1 Galerucella calmariensis
TATTTCCAATTAGTAATGAATCACCCTGTATAAACATATGGTTAAAATATGACTAATGAATCTCCCTATATATGAGCTGTGTTAACTACAGCTATTTTTTTAATAATACGAAATTAGTAGAGACTCTAGGACATTGTACCTATAACAATTTAATTCACCCTCGTAACAATAATTATTATGTAAATACTCTACATGCATATTCATTCAAATGGTTCAGCGAAATTATGTATAGAAGGAGAAAGGAATCTAACATACAACTAGAACTACTATTTGAATTTGATTTAGTTATACTCACTTGCACAAATGTAAAATCCCTTTCATACACAGTAATAACCTTGTCTGTTGACCTTTAAACTTTTTTTTACAAAAAATTAAGTAGCCTACACGGTTTTATGCACTTTTCTTCTAGGAATCTAAACGGTTATTTACATTACTCAAATTTAGGGGTTCACAGATTTTGAAAAATGTGAAGGCGGGAGAAAAAATAGAGCACTGGAGTAGGTACAGATGCTTTGTCTGGTAAAGAAAAAACGCACGGTAGAATTCTTCTTGGTTGTATTCGGTGACACGAGATTCATCTTGACTATTTTACTTATATAGATCAATTTCTGTATTATTATTTGTAACTTTGTAAACATAACCCAAATTTTCAATCCTGTCATTATAAATTGCAGAAAACATGCGAGACAAGTTCTACCGATGTGTCGACGTCTGGTGTCGACTGGATTAAATTATTGAACGATCGGAAAAATGTACCTTTCTGATGAATCTGATGATAAACACCGAATAGTAATGAACCTATGCGATAAACAAGAGTTCTTTGCACAACACATGGTCAAAGATTACAGAATAAAAATATAAGATGTTTCACTCGTTCGAATTTATCGCGTAAAGCACGATGCCGCTGGTGACTTGGATGGTACAGTACGTCGCTACGTCCTTACTTGCATTTAATTTGGCATATTATACGGGACGTCGCCCGTCGAGCGATGTTATTTTAGAACGGTGTTTATAATTGGTTGTTCGTGTTTTATATTTATGTTGTATATATTTTTTAAATTTATTAATTAATTGTTGAAATGAGCAAAAAGTCATATTAATATTTTTCTCTTTAATAGGAAAGCTTAAACACTAAATATTTTGTAATATTTGCTTATACAAAATTACGGATTTATTTTTATAATAAGGATATTATATAAGCAAGAAAACACAAAAATTAAATTCTATAGCTAACCAAAAGGGAATTGGTCAGTTCCTTTTGAACGAATTTACTAAATTTTCTTTTCATCATCCATGTAATCAATTTCCTTTCAAATATTATGCAAGTCTCTATACCAGAGTCCGTATATATTTTACTCTTAAATGTATATTGAAAGATTTGAAAGACAATAGATTAAATTTAACACATAAACCAAACTCCAAACTTGGTATTTTACAACATTTTTAAAATTTTTTAATAAAGGTATCCTGCAGCTGCTTCTCTTTTTACTGTTTTAACCTTGTCAATCCAAAAAATACGCGTTATTTAAAGATCAAAATTTAAGATTTAGTGGCCCTATTATTCTGGTGGCTAATGAGTATATTTAATTGAATTTGTGATAAATATCTGCTAGATTACCCATAAGTATCACAAAATTACTAAAATGCCGGATAAAAACTATGAATTGATTCATTTTAAAAATTCAAGTTAACTTTTTACTTACCTTTTCAAATTCATATCCCGAACATTTTTCGAAATAATAAAAATAAACCTTTGTGATAAAGAATCCTATTAATTTAAATATACATTTCTCTAATTACCCCTGTATAGCTTAAAATAAAAAAAGCTTTTCGAACATCTCTGGTATCTACCGGTCTCGTTATTGACAACAAAAGCGAGTCGTAAACATCATTTATGAGAGCGGCGTCCGTTTGGGACAGCAACTTGATTCAAACCGCCCTGGAGTGAAACATCTTATATTTTTATTCTGTAATCTTTGGCTTGATAGTTATTTTGATGGTGTTTGAAATTATTTAATTTTGATATTGTGCTATATATAACATTAAAAAGAAAATCAATATATAACAACCAATTTACGTGCCCTATTAAATTTTCGGTCTTTGATTTTACTTGTATTTAAATAAATATTTTTCAAAAATACCTTTGGACATATACTTGAAGATATTTCCCGTAGGATTCATGGGGAATTTCAAGTTTATTTCAAATAAATGTGTCGTATGGAGGGAAAATCCCAAGATCAAGTATTTATCCGTCAACATAGTACTGATATCGATAAGTATATAACGGAAAAGTATTTAGTACAGTAATTATAATGACCTCTAATCTAATATCATTTTTTTATAAAATGCCTTCCAGTTTTTTTTATCCTATTTTTAATTTTCGGGAACAAAAAAATGTATATAATCAATGGGGTGTTGAACTAATATCCGGTTTTTGGTATTTTATCATAATAAAATTAAAACTACACCCTGTATATACCCCTATATACACTGTGGCCCATTTTGTTTGGAAGCACCCCTGTAAAATCCGCATTTCTCAACCGATTTCGATTTAATTTTTTTTGTTAGATTCAGTATTAAAAACAGTATTTTTGCACAAATTTTCATAGCCTAATTACTCTCCTACCTACCTACTCTCCTACCGTGTGTCCCGCGACACGTTCTACCTTTTTTTTTTAAATTTTGTTAGTTTACATTTGTGATGATTCTGTAAACAGTGGTATAGTCATATTTGAGAAAAAAAAATTGCCTAATGTACTTTTTTGGCAAAGAAAAATTAACATAGAGGGCCTTGAAAATAGTAATTAAGCTATGAAAATTTGTACCTAAATACTGTTTTTTGATACTGAGTCTAACAAAAAAAAATTAAAACAAAATCGGTTGAAAAATGCGGATTTTACGTGGGTGCTTCCAAACAAAATGGATCACACTGTACTAGCTAAATAAGAATTTTTCAAGCCCCCACAAAAAAGTGAATTAATTTACCTTTGATTCACTTTTTATTCTTGTTAGAGTGTCTTAAATTTAATTGATTTAATCGTTAACGGTTTAACAATGCTTATCAAACAAGAATTTAAAAATTCGTAAAGGAAATACACTTGCACATTGTTCAATTAGAGAATTCTACTTTAAATTAGAATTAATTGACTGGTTACGTCTAATACTTCAAGCTATATAAAATAATTGTCTTTTTAAAAGTCCATTAAAAATTGAGAAATCCGCGAAAGAATGTGGAACGATAGTTGAAAGCAATCATGATTAAATCAGAACCGACAATTTAAATTTGTTTCAAAAAATAAGTAGTTTATGATAAAATGTGCACACCCCTCCTGAAGTTAACTATAAATAGCCCTTAAAAAAGACAGACCAAAGTTTTAGTAGTATTTTGCCAAATTGCATCCCTGGTTTTTGACAGCTAACCTCAAAATTGAAGGAATTTGAATTCTCTTCGTAATAGGGCATGTCAACGACAGTTGACAATACCCCGGTGGTAAAACTATAAACACAATCAATCATTATAAATCAGCATAACCTCACTATTAAGTACCACGTGTTCTGAACGCTTTGTTTATTGTTTTACCACCAGGCTGTTGTCAAAATAGTTTGTGACGTCACGTGCACATGCCCTATTCTCTTCGTTATTGCTGTTACTTGGATTATATCCTGCCCCCATTTTCTAACAATAATATTTACAAATAAAGCACAAGGAAATTCATAAATTAAATCACAAAAACAAAATTGTTAGCTCATGTTTGCTCTGATGCATTTCTGGCAAATACTGCCAACATAATTACATTAAATTTTTTAAAACTCACGATTCCACACACATTAGACAATGTAACAAAAATTAAAAAAAAAATATCTCACCTGTTTTTCCGAAGGTTCCGTCAAATTATTGAGAAATCTAGAACCAGCTGTCAAAACAGGTGTGCTCTGTAACAAAAAATAAGTTTGTATTAAAAAAAAGTTGAAATTTCTTAATCCGGACCTGTATTTTTATTGTTATTATCAAGTGGTTGTGATTCAAAAACATCCTCCCAATAAATAAGTCTGATCTCTATTCTCAGTTTGAGTATTTCCTTTCCCGTTAAATCACCCTGTATAGTAAGGACAAATCAAATTCATTGTGCATAACAATAAGCAAATAACGCATATATTTCAATTTTTTATGATTCATTTATTATGACTTATTATTGTTGAGATATATCTTGAAAGTAAAAATTTTTGAGTAAGATTCAGTGAAAATTCTCTTGGTAATACTGATATATATAAATAATATAGCAACTAATCTTATTGTCACTATACACGACAGGTTAAAACTATCTGTATATGGCAAAATACTTATAGTAAAATCATGAAAATTTCTACTACTACTAATTTCTCTAAAAATTTACAGAAAACATTTAATATCTGGATAACGGTAAGGTTTAGATATAGGAAAGTATACATGAATTTTCCTTATTTTTTACCCCTGAATGGATTAAAATAGAAAAAACCGGGTGGTTCTATTTGAAAAAATAAAGAAATTTGATATTTATGAAGTTAAACTTTGAACACTTTCTATACACACCCTGTATAAAATAAAAAAAATTTCAACATAGATTCAGATAGGTCTGACTTTGCTAAAAGCAAACGAACAGAAAATATTTTCATATCTTTAAGGGTATCCTCTTAAAAAAATAATTTGTAAGGGTCTGCAACCGTCAAATTTTTTACAAAAAAATTAATAACTCAAAAAATATGCATTTTTCGAAAAAAGTTTTCAGACAAAAATATACTAAAATTTTACGTAGATTTCAAAAATGTATTAATATACAGGGTGTTCCATTTAAAATAACAAAGTTGCAGTCGACTTCCCATAGAACCGGAAGTCTGCCATCTTTGAAATTATTTTAGTTAAAAAGATCGTGTCCAAAAAGCGAAAAGTAGAAATTTTCATGATTTTACTAAAAGTATTTTGCCATATACACATAGTTTTAACTAGTCCTGTAAGACCCTGTATAGTTGTTTCTTTTTCAAGAAACTTCATAGAACCACAGTAATTATTTAATTTGAATGAACTTATTAACAGTTATTAAATATGCATAGGTATCATAAACATTTTTTAATAAATAGTGAAAACAATGCTAACTACTATCTATAGGAACTGTGAGAATGCCTATTATGAATAATTTTTATAACTGTACAGTACATTAACCATAATTACTGATTAATGATATTACATTTTTTTTATTACAAAAAAATCAGATGTAATGATAACATGAGTCATAATTATTTTTCCCTGAAATATCAAAAACATTAAATATTAAAATAAAGCAATCTACTATTAGAAAGAGAGTACTTACCATATAATAAAGACTATTCCTCGCACTCTGTTTACTCCTAGACGACCCTTCTCTCTTCAAAAGTGCCGAGTCCAGTGAATCCTTTCTGTAATGATAAGGTTCAGCGTAAACAGGTTCGTGAGGATTTCCAACAAAAAAGCAAGAATTCGGTTCTCTTATTTTCTCGTAATTTGTAATGGCAAATCTAAGAGGCTTTAAACAGTTAAAATTGAGTGTGGAATTATTTGAACTTTCTTCGTGACTTGGTAATCTCGGAAGTGTTCTATTTGAGTTAGTGTGAACAATCATGCTATCGTCACTATCTTCTCCAGAAGTTAAAGATTTATCTGGATATTGCCTTCGCCCTTTCAATTTATTATTTCTTACAGCATCTTCTAGTCTAATAAGCATGTATTTTGGATCGGCTTTCTTCAAAGCTCTCGAAGGTGGTTTTTTTTCTATTTGTTTGGTATGTAAAAATGATGAATTTTTAGATAGCTCGTTTAGTTCTTGTATAGTTTGCGTTTGAAAAGTTCTAGGTGGTTTTTTAGGAGCAGGACCTTTGGGCAAAGGTTTACTTAGAGCTACTTTTAAAGAGTCGGTTAATGAAACTCTTTTCTTAATATCTGAAAGTTTGTCTTCGATTTTTAAAGTACTTGCATTGTATATGGAATCTAATTTTTTGGTAGCCTCAGGAAAACTACTAATATCTGTACAATTTGAATTATTTCTTCGTAATGCTTTAGGTATAGGTTCAGTATACAACAACGATAAGTCCAATGGTTCATTTTTTGTACTATCATGGCAACCATTACACAGATTCTTTGTAAAATCATTACTAAATTTACTTCTTACATATTGAAAATCAATGGAACTTTGAGATTTTGTTAATACAGGTTTTTTAACACTGGTAGGTACCTTTGTTGATTCAGTATTCAACAAAGGCTTAATTTCACTCTTTTTTGTCAAAACATTGCTGTTATTATCACAGTTATTCTTAACGGCACTAAATTGTTTAACTTTACTTTCATATAAGGTACTTTGATTATTTCTTTGGAAAGTACTGGTATGTTCTGTACTTTTATCTACCCGAAAGGCAGGAGTTCTTTTAATGTTCCTCTTGGCAGGGTCACTCAATTGCCTTTGCAGTTGTTGTTTTTCAATTTGCCTAGTTTCAGCAACTTCTCCTCTTTTACCAAACTAGAAGATAAAAACACAGCTCAGGTAGGTAATTTAGTCTTCTCATAAAACATATTATTTCTTATTTTTAAAGCAATAATAATAACTGAGTAGTCTACATTATTTCTATAATGAAAACATTACCTGTAGTCTAGTTTCTCCATTCTCTACCTTGCTTGCACTATTTCGATTTGAATTCACGTTACCCCTTTCCCAAATCTTTCCATTTTTTCGCTCCGGAGATTTACTGTTTTCGCTATTTTCAAACTTCTTTCTAATTGATTTGACTATATTATTATTGTTAGGAGGTCTATACATTATTTTAAAGTAAACAAGTCTTTTGTGTTTACATCTTAATTTAACTAGTCTACACAGGAAGTATCTAATTTGTTAGTAACTTGCAACAAGTGGCACAATCGTGTAAGAATGGTTAATCTGAAAAGAAAAATGAGTTACTTACATGTCCAAAAGAAGATACACAAGTATACTAAATTACGTTAAATTAAAACACAGCTTACCATTAAAACTGGGATGTTTAATTAATGTATACCAAGAATTAACTTAAATTAATAAACACTTCCACACTTTGACATACGGTAAAATCTCCTGTCTTGTTTCTTTCCTTTCACTGACAACGGTTTTTTTTGTATTTTTAGAAGTGTCTACTGCTCGTAAATACACACGTTGTATGTACACTCGTGATTTTTATCTAGAGTGGATATCCCAACACCCTGTAATTTATTGTCTGCCGGGGCATATAGCACAAGTAGATGTTTGTTTCTCAAATTTGTAATGCGTTATAATAGTATGATACTATTATCTTGACATCTATTAAAATAAAGGCTTAGTAGACATTCCTTTTTATGTATGTTCTGATATTTTTATCAGACAAAGAAAGACTATATGTTTATATACGATAAGATGTGAGATGCAAGATGTATGAAAAGAAAGTTCTGGTAACGCCCAATATTTTTCTGTTTTAATATAACTGCAATACTTTTTTATATGAATTAGTAGCTTAATTATAGGAAATAAAACAATATCAATTTTAATTTAATTCAGAACGTTGCAAATGATACAAATACCTATTAAATTAAATAATGATTTGCATCTACTATAGTAGGCAACTAAACATACACATAGGTGTTGAAGTTAGCTGTGAAGTAGTCTACGAAAAGAAGAAAAAAGTAGAATTAAGAATGTCAGAAGTTTTGACATTTTAGAATTATATAGGTTAAAATATATATTTGTTTTAAATAAAAAATTTAAAATTTAAATTAGCCTTGGTTCAAAATATGTCTATAGCATGTATAACATGTCTTCAAAAAGGCGAAGCCTTATCAATGAATCCATATTTCCAACCTTTATACGATGGTTTGAGCTTGTCAGATTTGATAAATTCTATTTCAACATTAAAGGTAGGTATATTTTTTTATTAAACATAAGATACAATATCCTTAAGATCTGTATATAATTATTTTATAGATTTAATAGTCGATAACCTTTTCACTTTTTGTAGATAGAGGAAAAAGATCTACCATCAACAAATGTTTGTCAAGAATGTACAAGTACAATTTTAAGTTTTTACGACTTGGTAAAGCGATATAAAGGTAGACAATCACTATTTAGTGATATTAACAAGAAGGAAGAAGTGTTCTTTTTAGATGAAAAAGATTATGAAAATTATGTCGAGTGTGAAGCAGTATCCTACAAAGAAAACAGTGATCATGATGACAATCAAAATTCAGGACATTCACCCGGTTGGCCCGAAAATGATAATGAAAATAGTTTACCAAAATTCTCAGATATTAGGGAAAGTTCTCCAAAATTTGAAGAAAAAACAAAGTCCAAAGTATTTGATGAATCGGGCAATGAAGAAATTTCCTCTGTAAAATATACCTGCAGTGAGTGTGGGGATTCTTTTCTTTTTAAAGTTGGCTTCTGCTCACATATGGTTCAAAAGCACAATATTTACATTGATAATCACATGTATGAAAAGTATAGTACACAAATTACCATTAAAATTCCACCAATTACTGGAGATCCTGTAAACTTCGCTAGAAAAAACTACACAAAAAAGAACATCAGGCTACAAGAGAATTTCCAATGCCAAGTTTGTAAAGAATGTTCAGAAACAGCGGAGGATTTAAAAGAACATTATAATACCCACAAAAACCATATATGCGAACATTGTGGAGCAGCTTTCGTGAAGAACTCTTATCTCAGAGACCATCTTTTAGTTCACACATCAGAAAAACGTTATCCCTGTGAAATTTGTGGTAAAAAGTTTAAATATAGAAACGGACTATCTGTGCATCGAAACATTCATGTAAACTTCAGAGGATTCATGTGCGATACTTGCGGTCAAGGATTTAACGCCAAAAGTACACTTAAAACTCACATTAAATTAAAGCATACTAATGAAAGAAAGTTCCCGTGTCCTGAGTGTGATTTGACGTTTAAAGTTAAATCGTGGTTAGACAAACACTATTCCCGCAAGCATACTTTTAATAGAACAAAAGATTTCGTTTGCAGCATATGTGGAGTGGCTTATTTAAATAAAACTACTTTAACGAGACATATTTCGGAGAAACACACCGGCACGCCTGTTAGACATTATTGTACAGTTTGTGACAAAAGTTACAGTATGAAAACCAAATTGAATATGCACATGCAGAAAAAACATAATATTATTTTAAATAGTACCAATTCGCAATTACTATTATAACATCTCGTTTTAGTTAGTGTGTAATGTATTAAGTAATGTGTGTTATATTAATCATTTATTGCTAAAACAACTTGGACTTAGATATTTTTTATCGTAAAGCTACAAAAAAATTACTGAACTTTCAAAAAAAATCTTTAATATTATAAAAGTTAACTCAGGTTTACCAAGAACTTGCAAAATTGGCAATATGTGATTAATATATTTTAAATACCTGGTCAGAGCAAATGATTTTATTAGCATGTCCAGTATTAAGTTTGTTATGTTATTTTTACTCTTTTTGTAACCAAATAAATATTTATTAAAAAATACTGTGTCTACTTACTATCAAACATATTAAAAATACTTCCTGTCCCAAAAACTATGGCTAATAAATAATATAAGCAGTTGAAGTTGCCAAATTTCATACTTGTCATGTTAAATGCGGTGGACTTCCTGTAAAATTCAAATTAATTGTGTGTCATCCATTATAGTAAATTTATTAATCCAGTGAACATTAGAACGTTATAAAAATATCTCAATTTGGCACGAAGTTAATTTAAAATTAGCTACGCCAATTTAATTATATTGTATGGATTTATCTCAACCTTTGGTCAATGCTCTTTGGTTATAACAATTGATTTAAAATGTGAGGATGCTAATAAATGCTCTCATCAGTAATTTGACATTTATGTACCTATTTTAGCGTAATTGGTACGAGATACTACTCGCAGTAGTATTTTTTTTCATTTTTATCTAATTTCTATAAACTGGTTCAATCCGATATAATGAATTGGAACGGCACTTAGAATACGAGTGGTTTTAATTTTATATTTTTAGAAAAGTAAAAATACAAATATGTGCGGCCTTAAAAAACAAACCATTTGTCTTTAATTCGATACACATCTGGGGAGCTATCAAGATTTAATTTATGGGAAAAAATTATGGAGCAACCGAAGAACCTGAGAGACTTTATTAGTACTATTTAACCTAACCTCAAAATAAATCCGTTGAGGTTAGGTTAGGAGTTCGCGCTTCTCGTGGTGTTGTGGGTGTATGTTATCTTTGTTGTGGATTAGAGGCAAAGGTATGTGGAAAATAAAACAACGTTTTTATAAAAAAGTTTAATATCTAGGATATATTCCTTTACATATATAGGGTTAACGAGTAATACCTTGTATCATTGGTAAAAACTTTGAGGATAAAAATACTTTCGAGAATATGTCAAAAACTTGTGATGTGACTTTATTAATACGTTTACATTTTTTTTGATATGTTTTCAGAGGAAAACTTATGCTAGAAAACAGAGCTGTGCTAGTTTCAACAAAAATAATTAAGTATTTCGAGCAATTTAACCCATTTGTACAATTAATTCCCTTTTAAAGGACAGTTTTTGGCAGTATTTACCAATTTAAAGATATGAAACTAGTTATCAATGATAGAATTTATAGTTTATAGCGAGAATTTAAATACATTTACAGTATAAACTGCGAATTTACGGAAATTTGCAGCTATTGTTATATGACATTACAAACATAACCTAGAATATTGGCATTGCAATTGGCTATAATAGAATATACAATAACGAGAATACTTTGTGCATATAAAACAAGAGTCTGAAATTATTGTTGCGAGATTAGGTCCTTAAATAATAATAATATAAGAACCATGAATTAAACACTGATATTTAATAAACTGAAAGATAGGCAACCCAACTGACTTGGACGTATGAGAAAAATGGTAACCAAATGAGAGTGAAAGGAACAGGAAGAAATTGATAAAAAATAGATAAAAGATAAGTAGAAAAAATGTATGGCAGAATGGCAAAAGGATTTAGATGTAGTGGTGAGCCAAGTTCTTGGTACGCAAAGGAACAAAATTAAAAATATTTCAAATACATAATGGCTGTATTATTGGACAAGGGCCATACGTATATAGGTTCCAAATAACATTTACCAGCTACATTTACTACATTAAAATTGTGTAAATTGAATTGCTCCCTCTATCGGTGGACTTAGAAGTATAAATAATTTCCAGCTTTTCATTATATTTTTTCCCAGTATTTTGAAGTTACGCATGTGTGCATTAACACAACTTATATAATTTGATTAACTCGACTATTTATTTTCTTTGGCAGTCTAACTTAAATGTTCAATTAATAATAACAATTCGAACATAACAAAGCAAATGTAATTAAGTAGGTATTGTGTTAAAAATAAAACCCACGCTCTAGATTTATTACCTTCGTTTTATATTCTACGTAAAATTTATATTAAAACATAAAACGAATTTGTTATAAGCATAACAGCATAACTCCTTGTCTATTAACAAAAATAGGTCGGCTTCACCCAAATATACAGGGTGGTCCTTGAGTAATTGTACATAGAAGTACAGTACAATCTTCACTTCAAAATATTATCTCTAAAACCGTTAAGATTTGGGGATACTAACAAGTAGGCATACCTTTTATTTGTTGGCTTCAATTTGTGCCCTTATATTATAGGCTTAAAAAACCTACACCTAGATGCGCAGTGACAGAAGATGAAAAATATTTAGCCCAGCTCTGTTTGGGAATTGAAAAGTACAATTCACTATCTACATATCTAAACTTTAAAAACATTAATGAAACAATGGTTAATTAGTTTAATACTGGAGGGAAATACAATTTCATTCATCCAAAAAAAATAGAATATCTACAAATCTACAAAACTTTTTTTTAATATCCAGGTACATGTCAAATATCGATGGTGTAATTGCGCTTGCGCACCAAAACAATTCTTTAAACCACCTTGAAAAGCTTTGAGAATTAAAATATTTTAAGGCAGTGACTCTAGTCCCAGCGCAAGGAGCCTTAATTTCTCAAAAGTCTACCATCTAGGCAGCGTGCCAAATTTTCAATAGTAATGTTTACCAAGAAGGGGAAGGGAAAATATCATTCCATTCACTCTTCCCCTTCAAGAAGAGATAAATATATGAATACCTTCATGTGTTCCATACCCTATAACTGCTTGCAGCTCTCTAATCTGATGTTGCCAGTTGCATTAGATTGTGTAGACAACCAAGTTTACACGATGTAAACAGATATGAAGGAGATTGTGTATATTTTTCGAATTGTGTGTTAATTCTGTTCTTTCCAATATAGTTCTGCGTCTAGTTTTCTCTCGTTACTTATTTGATTTTTAAGCACATGTAAATATTTTTTTGGGAAAGGGGAAGGGAAAATGGTCTGTGGGAAACATTATTGAGATTTATCGCTTCCCGGCCAACTGTCACAGATCAAATTGTAACTATGTATAAAAATATCAGAAAATAAGAAATAGAAAACTAAAAAAAAAACAGGTTTTTGAGTTTCGAACCTAGGACCGCTGGGTTAAGAGCTCAGTACGCAACCTACTGGGCTAATCTCACATTTGGTCGCATCGAATAGAAGGTTAAAGGCTGCATTGACGCATGCGCACCTCAACATGCGGGGGCAAAACATCAGGGCTGGCAACATCGGATTAGAGGGCTGCAGACAGGTGCTCCTTAACGTTAAAATTCCCGGCCGACGGGACTAGAGTCACTACCTTATTTTAAATCATATAAAGAGTATGTGCTAAAAATGATAAAAGATCTTAATTACGCTGACGCAATTTTCTCAGCTACTCGATAGTAAGTAGTAGTTAAAATCAAAATTGTGGTTTGATATTTTTAAGTTTGATATTGGAAGAAATAATTTGGTTTTGGAATATTAATATTTTAACCACTTGCACTCACAAATCTAGAGGTAACTATTTAGGTACTCTTTCTCTTCAACTTAATAAAATTATTAATTATTAATCACTGGTATTTTTCAACAGAAACCTAAATGTGATACAGGGTCGAACTTGGGAAATTTTAATTATATTTTTGCATAATATAGGATATATGTACAAGTTTATGAAGTGATTTTTGTATAATTTGTAAATGGCCATAAATTTTAACAGTTTAAAAAAACTGCAAATAATTTAACAGCATCAACACATTTTCTGAATTGACGTTTTGTTATAGAAAAATATTTTTGGGTGCAAAACTAAACATTCTGTATTATATCGCTTATTATGTTTGGTTTTTTTTTGACATTGAAAAATTATCAAGAAAAAGTGGAAATTAAACAGAATATTTCAACCAACTACATATCAAAATATTTATATAACAACACAATTTTTAAATCGGTAAATTAGGAATTTAATTAACGTGATAAAAGTAGAGTAAGATTATTATACATTTTTCTATATGGTAGTATAGTCAAAGATTACAGAATAAAAATATATTTTTATTCTGTAATCTTTGGTATAGTCAAATACAGTCTCACAAAAGGATATGTGTATTTAGTCTTCAGCGATTCTAAAAAGTCGTTCACCAGCGAAGTTTTTATTTAAATGTCAATTTTGTGGCAATTTTCCGGTATTTTGTATCCTCAAGCAACAAAAAATGGTACTTAATCCGATAGATTATTTCGAGAATGAATGAAAAAGTTTAAATTCGTCAACCAGTGTGCAGGAAACATCAACCATCATTATTTTCTCCGGGTATATTTGTAATCTCACATTTTGGTAACCTCTGTGTCTTATTATTTGATACATACGTTTACTAACCTTTGAAGTTGAAGGGAAAGAGTTAATCTAGTTGCCCTTATGGCAGATAAATATAAATATCTTTTATTATAATATATAATATATTGACAATTTAATACATAAACATATGGATTTCTAACAAATACTAACATTCAGAGGAAATTGGTATTAATTATCACAGATAAGGTAAATATCAGACTAGATACAATATAAAGGGTGTCCCAAGATAATCTGAAACATTTTAAACGCTCATAAATAAAGATATAGAAACAATTATTGCTCTGCACTTTTTTTACATTAATCGGAAGAGCTTGTAGTTTAATACATATTTGGCCAGATTTTATACAGTTTGTCCCAAATTTATAACCGTTTTTAAAACAAATTTATCACAAAATATATTGGAACACCCTGTCCATATACAGTGTGACCCATTTTGTTTGGTAGCACCCCCGTAAAATCCGTATTTTTTTATCGAATTAAGACATTCAAGTTATAAAAATTTCAACACCCTGTATCTCGAAAAGTAAATATGCTAGACCCCTTAATCCTCATATCATTTTGTCCAAATTTACGAGAGGCATCTACATGCAAACGTTGTAATTACCCTTAACGTTCGAGATACTTATACCATTTTTTGCGCGATCGTATTGAAATAAATTCCGAATAAAATAATTTAAATTTCTTCGAAATGAACGAAATGTCAAAAGTGACATTTATACTTCTCTATCAGTTTAAAATATATTTTGCATTATTTGGTGAAATTGTTTTTATGCTATTTATTACTTTTCGACGTCTGAACGGTAAGTAAATCACTTACCGTCGTGTTAAACTTAGAAACCAGTAAACACAACCTACCGCCCTGACAACCGATGCTGTAAATAAACAAAAAAGATTAATCGCGCAAAAAAATTATGGAAATAATAGTAAAAATTTATCAGAACAAATTCAAGTAGATCACCAGCACTGCGAATACCAGCTTTGTATGGAATTTTAATATAGCGTCGGTGGTTCAGTGGTAGAATGCTCGCCTTCCACGCGGGCGGCCCGGGTTCGATTCCCGGCCGAAGCATATGAATCGCTGCTTCGTAAACGAAAGAGGAGAGAGCACACGCGCGCAAGCAAGGCACATAACGAAGCAACGTAACATAATGTAAAGAAACTAAAGTTCCAAAAATTAAATTAAAATCGGTATTTTACGGGGGTGCTTCAAAACAAAATGGGTCACACTGAATAAGGTCGTCTACATTATAATAAAATGATAGTATAAATATATAATATGCAAAATACAAAGGACACTTAATATTTGGTCACTTCTATAAGTATCGGGTAATGGATATTATCATCGAAATCACAATTATCTAAAAGTGCTAAACGTTTATCCCAAACAACTTCATTATATCTCGAAATCTTTTTGCAAATGAATCCCCTCTTCTCGCTCTGTTTGATGAACTTGTCCAAGGTAGTACCCCTTTGCGGGGCCATTATATACGCAGTACCTTTACTGCTCAAACAGCACCAAAGGCAATTTATTAAATCATTTCTGTCTTCGTCAAAAAATAAACAATCTGCACACAGTACGATGTCGTATTTAACGGTTAGTTTGCATGAAGACCATTCGAGAATTCCGCAGCTGACTTCACTACCGAAATCATTGCATTTGAGGGTAACTTTAACGTTATCTACGGATACCTTGTTTCCGTCGGTTACTAGAACATTTTTGGCTCGACCGTATTTGGCAGCGAACAGTCCAGCTAAGCAGGACATTCCCCCTCCTAATTCTATCACATTTTTATCTCTAAATATGTCTAAATTTGAGCAAACGAAGTAGCTAAGCGTCTCTTCGGACGGCCATATACATATATTGCCGGTGTTGTTGAATCCCATCAAGTCTTCGGCGGAAAAAGTCCGGTTTCTATGGCCTACTTGTATGAAAAATTCTTTATTATTTACGCATATAGAATATTTATACCATGTATATTTTTTTATTTGGTCATTGTTTTGGTATTCTTTATTTACTAGAGGCAATGAGGTTAGTTCCTTGGTTTTCAGTAGCATGAAAGAGGATATTCGACGTACAGAACATTCGTCTGTTGGACTAGAAGGTTGACTTTCCGTGGGGCTCTAATTGAACAAAAAAAATAATACCTAAAGGTTAAAATATGAAAGTTTTTTTTTTTAAAACAAGAAACAAATGGACAAATAATACCTAATAATTTTATATACGCCATTCAGTATAATTTAGTCCCCTGTTTCCAAACTTGTAGAAATGATTACTTTGGGTCTAGATTCATTTTTGTTGAAATTCGCATTTTCGGCTTTCATTATTTATCAAATTTTTGTTATACCTTGTCCACGTGTTTCGTTTTATTACAGAATAACCCAATAACCTTTGTACTCCAATCATGGGTTGATATGCAAGGTGCTGATATTGTCATTTCATTGTTTACGGCTAGTACGCGAGAAGTAGGCAACCCATTCTACATTTCACACGTAACAATTTTGCATAAGTAAATGTGAAGTTTGTATTTCTTATGGAAATGTCAAAAGAGTGTCTCTTCTATGTCAGTGGGTTATTCTGTGGTTTTATTAAATATTTAAATAATAATAAATAAAAATAGTATGAAACGGAAACTTCAGAACTTTTCAGAACATTTTTTTTAACTTAAGATTTTATATTTTTATCCCTAACTCCATTTTTATTAGTTGTTTATTAAGAATTTTGAAATTGTTAAGCGATCATCTATCTAAACAAATACAAAAATTAATTTAACCAAGGTTATGATCGTAATAAATAAATTATGACTATTCCTGTCTGAAGTGTCCGCTTTTAGCAAACGAATGTCTGGATTTATATTTATAGCAATTAAGTCTCTTAATTTCCACTGGAGATATTTTACACCAAAGTGGTAAAGACTATTATTATTGACCAAGAAAAATAATTTTGTGTTTCGCAAATAACGTAAATTAATCTTTTTAATACATTCTAAGACAATAAATTTCAATTACCTATTTTTATTAATTCAAAAAAAATAATACAACGCAATTTCTGTTTTATTATCTTTTGTTAAAATCACCTAGAACAATAAGGTTGACATCTGACGAACAATGTAAAAATAGATTTGATTATTACGTCAAAGAAATTTTTAACATAAAATATACAATTCACCAAAAAGCTGTTTAAACTCACGTATAGGTATAGTAAATATTTATCAAATTGCAAGGCGAAAACAATTATAGGCACTAGGCAAAGATTAATAATAAAGTAATATATAATAGGCCAGTCGGTATGAGTCATTTTAGACCAAAATAATTAGCAATACGGCTGATTTTTTTTTATAAGGACCTTGAAGTATGTAGATTAATATGGAAAAAAGTTTACCAGTCTATCGATTTCCCAAATTATAAAAAAGAAATAAAACGCTGTGAGGAAGGTGGAGAAGAATAAATAATACTACCGTGTAGGGGAAGTGTTTTGCAATAAGAAAGGTCCCTTACGTTTTTTTGTCCGATCAATGGTTTGTCCGGAAAAAATTCGGTAAACTAAGTATGTGTCCTGCATCCGCGCGACTCTGCTGCATGGCGGAAGACCTACTCTCTGAATTGCGGAAAAAGATATAAATATTCAAACAGAATATTTTTCCAATCTTTGGTAATAGTTAAGGTTTTAAGTTAAGGTAATAAATTACATCTTGAAATTATATATTAATCATCTTTTTTATACCTTTTCACTATATACATTTTGTTCGTTGAATATTAATATTCATATTACATGAGTATCAAATTTTATTTTGAAAAAATAAAGAAGATTCCTACCCGAATCTATAAAAATTGCAATTTTCGCTTATAATACAAAAAATCATTGAATCCAAAAATGTATGTAAATTAATTAATTTTGTAATTATATATTCTTGATCTTAGAAGTTTCTCCAACATTTCTACGCAAACCCCATTAAAATTACTCCAGTTTTATCAAAGTTACAGTATTTAATATATATATATTTTCTTGTAAATTCAAGATTCCTAAAATTTACAAAATAATGAAAAGTGCCGTATTTCGTAATTAGGAAAAATTAATTATCCGTAAATTTTATTTATGGAACATACCTCCTAAACAACAGTTTCCATCATTCGAAAAATTGTTTCAACGCCACCTTATTATAAAATATATTTTTTATTGAGATACTTGGTTTTTTATTAGAATATATAACATTTATATTAAATATGAGTAATTTGCTAAAAATGATTATGTGCTATGACAAAAAAATGCCATCTTAAAGCCGACACTTCCCTCTTCAAAACGCCCTATTACAATTATTTATATATTACATTATAACTGTACAATAGTTTATGATGTACTCCGCCGCGCTCCAGAAAATAGAGTCGCGCGGATGCGGAACATACTTAGTTTACCGAATAGTCCAGTAAATGAAGGCGAAAAATACCGTCAACATGGGCATCTGGTCCAGCAAGAAAATTTTTTTTAATTTGCATGTAATAGTAGGTACATTGAACCCCCAAAATGTCAGGTGCCTGAAATTTGTGGGAGGGTCGGAAAATGGCTTTAGAGATCCCGAAAATCCGTTTCCGCCGATCTCTACCGAACTACGATCCCTAGAGAATTTTTGTTCAGACAAAATATGAAGAGCAGTTCATTACCTACAAAAGTTGTCCCTACGATTTTTTTCGTTACACCAATATTTTTTGCAAAAATGGTGGTTGAAAAGTTCTAGGTTTTCTGAAACTTAAAAACTGACGATTCTAGCCCAAAATCTGGGATGAGGGACCCTGAAAATACACCAATTTCTATATTTATGCCTCCAGTATGGTAGATGGCGCCACCTTGCATTTTCGCAACCGCGAAATAATTAAAGCCATGAAAAGAAACATGAAAATGATCGATCTCTTACCCACTCTCGGGGTAAAAAAAGTTATCACTTTCTCTAAAATTGAGACCCTGGCCTGCTTTTATTGGACAGACCAATCAATATTTCCCTGTGTTTTTTATCAATAAAAATTTCAAAATTTATTATTTAATAATAACAATAAAATTAATAATGACTTGAATTTCACTTTTTACACTGGAATACTACTAATTTATTCTTGAAAAATAACGGAAGACAGTGTTTACATGTAAAATTGTCAGTTGTCGACAAACAATGCAGCAGAAAGCATCCACGTGTACACGCACTATAGCAGACGCCGTCGACCACACTATAGATGGGTGGCGTGGCGGCGTGCGAGAATAAAATGAGGCATCCATTACAACAAATTTAGAGACAAATTTTTTTTAATGCATCAAATAAAATACTTGATACCCATGTCAAAAAGTTCAGAATGTAACCTTTCATCGGGTATGAATGGTATGATGCTTGACCGGGAAGAATTTTACTGTAAAGAGAAAAAACTGCTCGAAAAAACTCAGAAGAATAGCTGTCTTCCCTCAGAAAATTGGAAATTTCCCCGATTTTCCTGAAAACCCAGGGGTCTGGGCCAAAAAAATTATACCATCGGCAAGAGGATATTCTAATAACCTTCCTCCCAATATCAATTATAAGCGGAATCATCGAGAAATTCCCGATAAACTAGAGCGCTCGGGAAAACTACAGAAATCCACAAAAATCGCCTTTTGGAAAACACATTATTCAAAAAAAACGGGCGAATTATTGGTAGCATTGTTTCGGAATAAATAAAGTACCCCCCAAAGAACCATTATCCAATAGGATTGGCTGAAATAACTTAATAAAAATAACATGAATAAATCCATGGAAGCATTAAAAAATCTAGCAAAGACGAATTTTGGCCAGGTTTTCCAATGACCCAGGAGCACGAATTGAGTGGATAAAAACACGCCTTAGTAGCCACAGATCCCTTCTTTCACCCGCACTTTGATTCATTAAAAAATATTGATTTTCACGCGAGTTATTAAAAAATTAGTAATTTACTTGGGGACGTCAAGCACCCAGAGTGTGCTCTCTATAAGCCGGCCTGGAGCTCAATTTTGGGTCGGCGTTCGGGCCATTTATCTTGAAAACTATCTAATTTTTCGAAAAAATGCTAAGGATCATTTTTGTGGGTAAGGAACTGCTCTTTATTTTTCAACTGAACAAAAATTCTCCAGTGGTCAAATCTCGGCAGATATCACGGGAAAACGGATTTTCTGGAATTTCAGAGACATTTTCCCACCCTTCCACAATGGTCAGGTACCTGACATTTTGCAGACCATTGCAGCTCAGACGACAGAAACGCAGGAAACCTTTTTTGTTGCAATACACTCTTTCCTACACGGTGGTATTTTTTATTCTTCTCCACCTTCCTCCCAGCGCGAAATATTGAAACATTTCGAAAAAAAAAGTTTTTTCTAATCAGCAGTATTGCTAATTACTTGTGGTTGTTACCCCTATCGACTGGCCTATAAAGTATTTCTAAATTATAATTTTCATAAAATTCAATAATGCAAAGAAAAATTTCCTTGAAGCACTAAGCGAACATAGTTTTTATTTTTATTTTAGGCTATCAACTTTTCAATAACTACTCATAAATTTTCTTAGCTTGTTATTAAAAATAGACTAGATACGCCTATATTCTAAAATTGAAGATGTCGAAAAAATAAAATAAAAATCTCTGCTAACAACTGAAGCCTCTAGAGGCACGTTTGTTCTCATTGGCTTCCTTTGAAGGAATCCGACAATTCAGCAATTTTTGCGCCTTTATGCGCTTATTATTTTTCGATGCCACACATCTATAAGACTTTGCTGTTGTATACAGAGCCTATGATGTATGTCAAAACTAAATAAAAGCTTTTAGTTAACATTCGATTTTATTCCTCATAAAATTTTCATAGCGCGAACTAAAAGTGAAAATCTGAAAACAAAAATTCCAAAAATACAAAAACCACTTTCAAAATCTGAACAAAAAGCCAAAGACCTTGAATTTTAAATAAACACCAGCAAACGAATTATATAGTCATGGGAACAAGGGAACATTTATCAGTACCTCCTTTTTTTTAATAAACTTGGATTTATTTTTATGGAAATAATTAGAGAAAGAGAAAAGCCGGTCCTGCTTCAGGGAAGTTGTTAAAAGCGCTAGAGACCCAATTTTGAACATTTTTAATCAATAACTGAATTTTTATTATTTTAAATGCTTAAATAGAATTTTTCGACTCATTTTATTGAATTCAACAAATTATTGAATACCTATAATCAAAATTTTTTTAAGTGCGCGAAAATTTAGAGAAAAATGGCAAATACTTATATATTGCATGCAAAGATATAAGAAAGCTTTAAAAAAAATTAACATGCAACGGGATTAGATCAAGAAAAAACGATATACCTTGAGGGCTTTAGCCAAAATAGCCCAACGCCGTCGAGCTACCACTCTCTTTTCATTGGGAAATTGCAAAATTTCATGAAAATCAATACTGCATTTCGAATTTAATCCAAATATATCTTTACTTTGATCCATAGAAGAAGCATGTTAATGATGGAACTTGGAGATTGTCTGACACTTGGCTGTAAGGTAGTTTAAACAAAATCAATAAATAAATATGTCTAGTTATTACTCCTTTTTACTTTTTTAATTTAAAACAACGTTTATTACTAACTGAAGATATACGACCAACTTATATTCACAAAACAAACACTTACCTTTCACTCTCACTGATTTTTCGATACTGGCAAGTTGCGTTAAAAATTATTTAAATTTAACGACAAAGTATAAAAATTTGGACGAATTACAAAACATGACCTTTTCATTGACAATCTGTTACGTCAAAGCCATGACGTCATATTAGTACGAGTATTGAGTTAACGAACACTTATGTATAGAAGAAAGGACCACAGAGTACAGTTAGATGGTCTGTGAAAGGACGCCCAATGTGAC
This sequence comes from Galerucella calmariensis, assembly GCA_910591675.1. NCBI lineage: Eukaryota > Metazoa > Arthropoda > Insecta > Coleoptera > Chrysomelidae > Galerucella > Galerucella calmariensis. The sequence goes on from CAJUYG010000600.1 coordinate 21,684, forward strand.
TTGTACTATTAATTCTCCATCCAATGTATATTACTAATAAGAAACACTCCCTCAGGCTCATTTTTACTAAACAGAAAAATAAGATAAGCCATATAAGAATAATAATCATAAGATAAATATTGATTTGCACAACTTTAACAAAATGCAAACTTGCGAAAAAACTTAAAATTGATTATTTTAAGTATATGTCATCACAATCATTATCAATATTTATTGAAATGGTCACGTAAAAACTAGTAAGTCATAATAAATGTAGATATATTAAAATATAAAAATGTTCTTACATAGTTATAGTAGTACAGGGATTATTATTATTAAGTAAAAACAAAAATGTGATACTGGTTACTTGTCTTACAAGTACTTAAGAATATTTAGGTAGTTTTTTTTTATATAAATACATATAAAGAGCATATTGCACAATACGAATTATATTTACATGTTTTACTACCTTAGCAATAACTTTTTTTGGTATTATATTAACAAGATGCCTTTTATAATCATTAAGTTGGAATATTATTTAGTAGGTATATTCACATGATAATTTGAGGCTCTGGAACTGATGTAGCAATGTTTTTATGTGGTAAAACTTGTCCTCCATTGATGTAAGTTTCGTCTTTAACAATCACGTCTTCACCCAGTACCGTGGTTCCTTCCATTCTGACCCACTTTCCAATACAACATTTCCATCCAACAATACAACTCTCTAACCAAGAATTTGAACTGATCGTCGCATCTTTAAGGATTGTAGATCGTTTTATACATACACCATCCTCGATTACAACACCTGGTCCAATTGTAACATTCGGTCCGATTTGACAATTATTTCCGATTTTTGCTGAGGGGTCCACCAAAACGTTACCTACAACTCCGGGTCCTTTGTATAATTTTTGTTCGTCTGTCTGTCTTAAATGTTTTAAATATAAACACATTCCGGTTAAGAAATCTCTGGGTTGTCCAACATCCATCCAGAATCCTTCCAGTTCAAATGCGTAGAGTTCTTTATCTTCTGCCATGTATGGAAATACTTCTTTTTCGATTGAAGTTGGTTCTAATTCAATTCGATCAATGACACTAGGATTGAGAATATATAAACCTGCATTAATTTTATTGGATATGAATTCACGGGGTTTTTCAACAAAACTTTCTATGCAATTATCTTTTCCGTAAACAACAACACCGTACTTGGATGGTTCTTCTACTTTTGTAACTACAATCGTACCTTCTTTTCCATGGTTTTTATGGAATTTGGATAGTTCGCGAAATGGGAAGTCACATATAATGTCGGAGTTCAACACAAAAAATGGTTCAGTGCTTTTAGAAAGGTGTTCCCTTGCTAATGCTATTGGTCCTGCAGTTCCTAAAGGCTCAGTCTCGTGGGAATAAATAATGCTGATTCCTAATTTTTTTGCTTCCTTTGTCAATTCTTGTTCCATCTGCTCAGCGCGATAGGATACCGCTAAAATAACTTCTGTTACTCCGGCTTCTACTAAAGCTTCAATTTGATGGAGAAGGATAGGTTTGTTAGCAAACTCTACTAGAGGCTTAGGTCTACTTAAAGTTAAAGGTCTCAGCCTTGTACCATAACCGCCAACTAGTATCAATGCCCTTTTGCCGTCTGTCATCTTAATAAACAATTTTCTCACTAAAAATACTAATATCACTTACAACTTTGAATGAGTTAAGTGGTGTGAATGTGACACGTTCAACAATACAACTGAAAAACAATAATCTATGCACAAATTACGTTATTAATCTTGATATGAACAAATATTGTTACGTGTTGGTTTTTGGTTTTGTTTACATCACAGTTTTTTCTTCTTTTTCTATTCTTCGCTTTTATCATGAACATGGCCAAATTCATACAAAACACAATCGATGTATAACACTACTGTTTGCAAATTCAAATCAGGCGAAGTGAATAAATGAAAGGCGAGCGAGTTTTCTTGACACTTGGTTTGTCAGTGTCATTTTGAATAGTTTTCCTAATTTTTAATTTTTTTACTGTCAAAGCTTGAAGAATTTTGTTGTTTATATAAAGGCTGGATAAAAAAAGTACGTAAAATAATCCTTCATGTGAAAAACTTTGTGTAAAATTGTCTTTTTGACATGGCTTCTCTCTCTTTGCCAAGAGTGCTACATCCAAGAAAAACGAGCTTAGAAATTGAAAGAGAAATCTTTGAAAAATCACAGGTATTTACATTTAGAAATAATAATATTTTTAAGCATATTCACTTGTTTGGGCATTACCAGGAAATACTGTGTTATTGATAAAGCTAATCAATTCCCACACGAATAGGATGTTACACTTTTGCGAATACTAAAACGTTTTTTAATACCATCCTTGGTTTACAATTAAGCTGATTCATCGAGTACATACCGTGATATTAAGGATCAGTTTTTTTCTTAGAATTTTAATCAGTTCATTCATGAATAAATAGCATATATTATTGTCTTTATTATCTATATTTGCTAGTTGAAGTGCAAGTGATTTACTTGGAATATTTAAATAAAACAACTTCATGAATGTATATAATTAGAAAAGTAATTTTATATTTCGACCATAATGGTTACAAAGGTTACACACATACTAGTTTTATGGACAAAATGGAATAGCTCATTAGAGAGTTGTCAAGCAAACCTTATAACTGATCTAATTTCTATATAAAAGTTCTCCACAGATAAAAGTAATCTGATATGTATTAGTAGCATTAAACTTTGGTTATCAGATTACACCCTGGTTTACACTATTTTTATAATTTGGATACAATTTTGAAGAAAAACATTTAATATAAGTATAAGGTAAAATTAGAATAAATTTTATATGTTATGATGAATCTCTAATACACCTAAATCCGTATCTGTTATATATTTCGTTATCAATATTATCAGTTTGTCATCTTAATTTAATAAGTGATTCTAATGGTCCCGTCAAACATTTTGTTTTCAGATTTTGCATGCTTATTAATAGAGTTTAACAACTTTTACTTATAATCAATTTGAAAGTTGCATGTCTATTTAATAAAAGACAGACATTGGAAAAAAAAAATAATGGCAAAGGAGTATTCACCCAGAGATTTAGAGAAATATGTGAGTAAATAGGTTGTTTGTATTCACTCATTGTTATCTGTTTGTTTAGGTGGATTGCTTTATTTTAGTTTATTTATATATCACGTTGTGTACACAATAATTGGTTTGAGTGTTACTAAGGGAAATTGGGAAAACTGGTAGGTGTATTTCAAGTAAATTAATTAATCGCTTTGGTTTCTCTATTGTGCTTTATTTCTGCTTTGCTCTATTGTATGTGATTAAATTATTGTTACATATATTGTTTATTTTTATAAATTGCTATTTTTACAAATTGAGTTGTTGTAAACTATCTGAATTTTAATCTACCAGGGTAAATGCTTCTATTTATAAACATATTAGGTGTTAAATATCTTCTAATCTGCATTAAGGACAATACTGTATATTGTATTCTTTTATTTGTTAATATTATTGAAACAAATCATGAATAACAACTAAATTATTACAAAACTAACCTAAAAATGGACATTTTGGCCTAAAAAATGGATATTTTGGTGCCTTGAAATAAAATAGTTGCTTATAGATCTTTTTGCAAAACTTAATTGGTATGACAATCTTACTACAACGCCAAGGAGAGGAACACTGGCACTGCAGGGTACAGTATTAATAATTATTGTTATAGTGAGTTTATAAAAAATCCTGTGTCTATCCCAGCCTTTAATCTTAACGTAATAGTCCTATCCCTAAATAAGTCCTATTAAAACTTGCTAAAACGAATGTTAGATTGTTTTTATTTACTTCTAGGCTCAAGCACTTCAAAAAGCAATAAATAGCAACGAAACTCCAGTAAAACAAAAACATGTACGCTCAGCTATTATCGGTACGTTTCATACACAGAGTGCCAAAATATTTTGGGTCTATGCTCTACGTTTACCTGCAATGGACGATAGGATAGTTGCTTGGAAACTATGTCATGTCGTACACAAGGTATTAAGAGAAGGACATCCTCTTTGTTTGGTTGATAGTCAGAGACATAAACATGATTTAGATGAAATAGGGAAATTATGGGGACATTTAAAAGAAGGTTATGGGAAGATGATTCGTGTTTATACTTATTTGTTGATCAATAAGTTGGAGTTTCACATGAGGAATCCACGATTCCCAGGGCATTTGGGTGTTACTGCTGAAGAATTGGAATCGATAGCTGGAAATGATATAAATAACTAGTGAGTAAGCTCCTGCAGGTTTGTTATAAAAACTGTTCATTTTTATTTTCCAGTTTTGAGATGACTGTAGAAATGTTTGATTATTTGGATCACATATTAGAATTACAAGATGCAGGTGAGTTTTTTCAAAAATAAAAATGTTACGGTTGGATCTGATAATTTTGAATTGTTTTAGTATTTAGCTCACTGAATATGGCCAGATCAAATTCAATGACAAGCGCAGGACAGTGTCGACTGTCCCCTCTTATACCTTGTATACAGGATGCGTCAAAATTATATGATTATTGTGTGAAGATCATGTTCAAATTGCATATGACATTACCACCGGACACTCTATCTGGTCATAGAGAGAGATTTTTAAAGCAATTTAGATTGTTGAAAAAATTTTACGAAAGCACCAGCAACATGCAGTATTTCAAGGATCTTATAGCGATCCCACCATTACCAGAGGTAACGGATTTAGAAGAAGATTTAATTAAATGTATATCTTTGAAAGAAATGCATGTTGACGATTTAGAGGTAGTAGAAATAGATACTAACAATACTAGCCATTCGGAACAGGTTAACGTTGAAAATGTTGGAGTTTTGATAGATCTTGATTAGACTAGTTATTAAAATCCTAATTCTATTTTATTCTGAGCTTGTGGGCATCCCAATTATACAGTAATCTATAAGATATAATACTCCAGTAAAACTGTACAGGGTGTCACAAATGTATATGTTTTGCATGGTGCAAAAGAACTACTTTAAAAACTTAGGCAATTGATAATTATTGTGGCTTGGGTTTTTATGAGACGCACTGTTGGTGAAATAAAATTATTTTCATGGGATTTGATTTAAATTAACAGTTTTATAAGGGGACATATTATTATCTTGACAATATAAACATAACCTAACATTAAACTAGTGATAATTATTTTAAATTAATGCTTTATGGAATCAGTTGAATCAAACTTATATACATTAGAAACGTTTACTCGATTTTAAATCTTATTTAATTCTGCTTCTAACTGTAAATAATTTGTGCTAGTTTGAAAATACCATAATAAAAGTTGTTTTTTTAATGCATGTGTTTTTATATGGATTATTATCTTTATGGTGGTAATAAATATACATATATGGTGATTTTTTTGCTGGAAAATGTTTTGTTTACTTTATTTTTTTTGTGCATGACATTTGGTAAATATTTATTAGTGAAAAAGTATTATACAGGGTGCGGTAGATTAAAAATCGAGACCTGAAGGTGTTTGAAGAGGGAAAAATGCTTTGGTGAGGTTTCTGAGGGCAAACTGCTTCATAAAAATATTGCCATCTTTTATTAGTTCCTCTATCCTCTTCACAAAGTAAAATTATTATTTTTATTATACAGGGTTTGTCAAAATCAATTAAAAATTTGGTCTAATTCAT
>CAJUYG010000600.1:31182-43479 GCA_910591675.1 Galerucella calmariensis
GCCGCCATATTGGTGCTTGAATAAGCTCCGCCTAGTGATACCTGGGGTTCTATTCTAAAACATTGACATTTTTTATCGAATGCGAGATTATACTTTTGTCAATCAAGGATGTATACAAAAAAGTAAAATCTCGCATGCGACAAAAAATGCCACTGTTTGAGAATAGATCCTTTGATTACGCCGCCATATTGGTGCTTGAATAAGCTCCGCCTAGTGATATCTGATTACGCCGCCATATTTTTGCTTGCATAAGCTCCGCCCAGTAATAACACCATTAACATTTTAGAACACGACGAATCCCAGAAGAAATTAAAAGATATTGTATTAAAATCGTTGGAAAGCCACGAAGACTTGCTCAAACATGCCATCGACGAAGTGGATAACCCAGCTCTAACTGCAGTTACCTGCTCTTCGGATTACTTTAGAGGTTTAACCGAAGGATGTATAAACTCTTTGGAGGAATGTTCCGGTATCTCAGAAAACGATTATGCAAGTATTATCATCGTTGCCAATAAAATCGTTCACAGGCATGCCAACTACATATTACAAGGAAGAGCCACTTGTAATACGAGTCCTGATATTACATTTGGTGAAAGTAAGCTACAAATTATACTTTTTATAAAAGTTTTTTCTTTGATTTTTCATAGATTTTCACCTTCTAGGATGTTTTCCGGTCTGTTACTCTATAGATTTCTCTTTCAAACGATTCAGCTATCTCTGTATTATGTATTAAGTAATTGCAGATAATGATACTGAACATGGCTGACGCAGCTGTAACCAAAACGTTTGGAAGAGAAATTCCCGGTTGTTAGATTTCTTATTCTTAGATGTTGTCAAGCAGCAAATGCCGACGGACGCAGGGAAGAGTAAGTAGATCTGGCGCCCGCCTACGTTGGTGCGCATGCGTGAGCGGTTGAATGATTGTAAGAGCGCCAAATTTGAATATCTTGAACGAGATCTAACACGGTCTGAAACGATTTATAATTTTCAGAGGTGGCGGAGACTTGTAAAGAGTTGGGTAGAATAATTTTGAAAGTTCTCGTTGCTTTAAAACAAAACGAAAATTCCGAGGAAATAGTTAAAGTAGCCAAAGAAAAATTGGAAGAATTGAATGCTCTGGCCGATAATATAGGCATATCTATTCTCGGTGAAAAAGCGGAAACTTTAGTTGATATGCTGGAAAGTGAAATGGTCGCAATGGATAAAGCCATCGAGGAAGCTGCTAATCGAATTCAGGTGAATATTTTGTAAAAATTGATTTATTATTTTGAATATTTGTGAAATTTTTTAGGATATGTTGACTAATTCACGAGCTGCAGATTCCGGTATAAAATTGGAAGTCAACGAAAAGATTTTAGATTCTTGTACAACTTTGATGCAAGCCATTAGGATTTTGGTTCAAAAATCGAAATTTTTACAAGCAGAAATTGTCGCTCAAGGCCGTGTAAGTATTTATCTGTCTCTATAGTTCAGTCGGGTTAACATGGATGTGAAAGCAGTAGGCGAGATTTTTGATGGAATCCTTTAAAAATATCATGGTTAATGATAATCAATTGTCTCTACCGGTTTTTGGCCAAAACAACTGAAAATGGGCCTGTTTTTCGACATGTTTTCTAATTTTACTCGAAAAGTAATGAGTTTATCGTGCATATTTATAGGAACAAAGTTATAGAGCGTAAAATTTGCTATAATATTCCAAGGTTCAAAATTTAAAAATTCCCATCCCTGCAGCCACAGCGGATAAATAAGAAACGCAAAATACTAATGCAATTTATAAAGAAATGAGCCCAGCGTGAGTGAGGTTGGGTACGTCAGACCCGAAAAGTTCCTAAACGCAGATATTTTAATGTTACTGTTGCCACGCAAGTCCTGTCGTTTCAGTAGCTGGAGGTAAAGGTGCAAGGGGTTAGGACAGTATCGAGTTTAGTGCTGCACCGGCGGCGACTGGGGTACGGGGCGGCTGGGGTACGTAATACCCGACCTCGTAGTCGGTGTTACATTTTTATGTATGTAATTTTGGTGCTCTATTACATGAACTCACAAGACTTTTCAGTTTCTTTTTTATTTATAATAATTAGAAGACACTTTTTCCTTCGTAACTCAATAAGCAGCAATATAATAAAGAAAAAAAAAAGACTTACCGATTTTGCTTAGACGATCTATATAGGTCTATATAGATCTATATAGGTCCTTCTGCATACTTCCCAGATAGTTTTCAATACATCTACCTTTCATAACTCATCAACAATAAAATCATATAGAAGAGACAATGTGCGCGGAAAAGGCTCTCGGCGCTGTGATTTCCAGGGGAGGGCATGGCTGAGTTTAGCGGCGAGAGCACAAATTATAATTTGTGGCTAGAGGTTGAATCGTACCTGCATGTCGGTATTTTCTTTTTCGTTATATTGTTGTTGGTTTGCCCAAAATCGTTGATCAAGTTTGGGATTCGATAACTCGGGATTAAATGGTCCGAATTGAACGTTCAAAACGCCGAAAGTTGTGTTTTTTCAATTCCTTTAAGTGGGTTATTTCAGATTTTAATTAAAATAAAAAAACCGCACAGATAGCTTAATTGTTACTAAGGTAAAATTTTAACCAATTTTTTAAACTAACGTCTGTCAGTTGAACCAAAAAAATTGTTGATTAAATCATTGCATATGATAGCTGTAACTTTCTAGTTTGTGTAAAAACATTATTGTAAGTTTAAACAATTTTTTGTGGCATGTGTCTTTATTCTAACAATGTCTATTTCTTTTACACACACACACAACTTAGATGAGCCCGTCCCACCCAGGATGTTCCTCTCTAAGCGAGGTACATATCCGGGGAGGACTTCCCCCACTTCCCCCCATCCTATCCGATGGGTCTCATTATCATAGTTCGCGTTTCGGCGTACAGCTCATCCCTAGATAAAAGGGCTAGCAGCTGGGGGCGAGCCGTCTTCTCTTTGGCCGTGTAACCTCGGTAGTTTTTTCTTCGGCGGTCTTCCGTTGTCTGTGTTTGCGCTGCCTCTACAAAGTGCGTCCTCATCCGGCAAATTTCGGCTGAAAACACCCTTATAGAGTGTGTCTTCTTTTCTTCCGATCTCTTACAAGCGACTTTAAGCCATTAGCTGAGCTAATAGCTTTGTCACCTGTTCGAGGATCTGTTGTTTCGTTGTTGTCGTCGTTGTTTTCTTGTTAGCTGCGACTTGCTGTTGTCCTTGTCTTCTGGTCGTTTGGGGCTTTTGGTCATCTTTCGTAGTTTGCCGGGTGTTCTCCCTGGCAGTTTGCGCAGGTGGCCGGCTTGGTCTTCGGTCGTGGGTTTCTTTTACTTGATGTTTATTAACAATTAGATTACTCAGCAACTAAATAAGATATTTAAACCGCGTTTGTTGCATTCAGTTCGTGGATAAATAACGTATTATAAGAAAAAATAATTATTAACATTTCTTTATAAATTGCATTAGTAATTTGCGTCGGAAAAGCAGCTGTTTTTTCAATTTTTTTTTAACTTATTCATTCGCTGTGGTTGCAGGGATAGGAATTTTTACATTTTGAACCACGGAATTTTACAGCAAATTTTACGCTCTATAACTTTGTTTCCATAAATACGCACGATAAACTTAATACTTTTCGAGTAAAATTCGAAAACATGTCGAAAAACAGGCTCATCTTTGGTTGTTTCGGCTATAAACTGCTATTGTGCAATTAGCACAGCTTAAAAACCGGTAGAGGCAATTGATTATCATTAACCATTCCATCAAAAATCTCGCCTACTGCTCTTACATCCACCTTTAATGCTAACCCGACTCGACTACTAGCAATCCGCCCCGCTAAGTCTTCGCTCGGTATTGTTTTGTTATGTTTAGGGGACCGCAAGTGCAAAAGAATTTTACAAAAGAAACCATCAATGGACCGATGGATTTATATCAGCAGCTAAAGCAGTAGCTCTTGCCGCAAAATTTTTGCTGTAAGTTCTTTCCATTTTTCATTTAAAACCATTTAAAGTAAATTTTTCAACAGAACGGCAGCAGATAAAGTAGTTCAATCGAACGGTAAATTGGAACAGTTGGTGGTGGCGGCTCAAGAAATCGCCGCATCCACAGCTCAATTAGTCGTGGCCAGTCGAGTTAAAGCAGACAGAAACAGTGAAAATTTACAACAATTAACACAAGCGTCTAAAAAAGTTACCACAGCCACCGGAGCTGTTCTAGCCACTGTTAAAGATTGCAGTGAACTCATCGATGACTCAGGTAATAATTTTTAATATATTGATGGTTTATTTTGCGATAAAAATATTGTGATGTTGCCGAGCTGTAGTTTTTTTCTTTACTTAACGAAAACTAGAACAGTCAATCTAATGTCAAATTGACAGTTCTTAATAATAATCAATACAAATTGGGAATACTATTACTTACGTCTCTTACAGCAGTAAGCGGGAGAAACGGACTCCATTTCGGCATTCTTGTTCAAAATAACTTAACAAAGATCTTGACATTTACTGTTCAGCTGATTCGGCATTTTATTAACTTCACTCTGTAGATTTGTCTAAATAATTAACTGTTTTTTTAATCTTAAAGTAACAATGAATTTAAAAACACAAAAAAACACGATGATCGAATGTCAATAAACGTCAAAACAAACTGGGGTATTTTATACCAATTTGTTTTGACAACGTCTTGAAGTTTTGCCAACCCGTTAGCTGTAAATTGCCTGGCTGTTGAGGATGAATTGTATTTTTTATTTAACAGAGGATTTGGACGTTTCGAATCTTACCCTTCATCAAGCGAAACGTTTGGAAATGGATTCCCAAGTGAGAGTACTCGAATTGGAAAAAGAATTGGAACAGGAACGCTACAGATTCTCCAGATTAAGAAAACACCATTATCAATTGGCAGGGGAAAATGAGACTTGAGATAATTACCGTAAATAATAACCAGTTATTTAACTATTTATAATAGAAAATAAGAACATAAAAATTTTAAAAAAAGTAAGTCTTCTTATCGTAGAAACATTTTGTTACAACTACAAGTAGCAACTTTTGTGAGGTTTAATAACAGTATCAGTTTCACTTTCTTATTTAGTTACTTTTGCTTTGTTTCAGTGGTAAACCTGATGATAGTTTGACAGGTGACGCAATAGGTAGGTAAATGCGAATAGGGGAGTTCGGTCTAAGGTCAGTGTGGCCAACAAAAAGTGTTTTTTTTTGACAAGAATGACAGTTGAGGTCTACCATTCAAAACATGTTTTTTATCATTGCGAACATCTATATTGCTTTATTTAAATTGACTTTTTAGCTGGATACTCAACATATCTGTGGCCAATAATTCTAGGAACTTTTGGTATGTCACCTTTTATCTGTCACTAGTTATGTCAAATGTCAGTGGAAAAAGTAATTAGAAAAATAGATACACAACTAATTAGAAATGCTACAAAATGCACATACACAATTAAACGAATATCAACAAAAATAAATATGACTGACATTTGACATAACTAGTGACAGAATAACAGAAATGAAATGGTGACATACCAAAAGTTCCCAGATTTATTGGCCACCGATATGATGAGTATTCAGCTAAAAAGTCATTTTAAATTTCAAGATATACGCGTCAGGGGTGTATTCATTATTTCAATAAATGTTCGCAATGATAAAAAACATGCAAAAATCTTATACTTTGAATGGTAGACCTTAAATGTCACAGAAAAAAACACTTTTTGTTGGCCACACTGACCTTAGACTGAACTCCTCTATTCTTTTTGCTATAACATATTTTCTCCTTTGTCATAACTGTTTTTGCTCACTTTGCTAGAGCTGCTATGGTGGTTGCATATCATTGCTTTTCTACTATTCAGTGAGTAGATGATCAAAGCTGATTCTAAACCACCCTAACAATCTGCCAGTCGTTACAGTGTGCATCTTCCAGAGTTATAGTTCTTATGTACTAAACTTTAAAGACATGATTATCAATTGACATTTAATTTTGACATATTTTACATGGAACAGGTATAAAAAGAAATGTTGAAGATCGTTCTCAGCCTTAATAAATGCGCTCATAACTTTGAACGATAAGAAGGCTTCTTAAAATCATTATTTAATAAATCAAATACATCCAACCATTAATTGTTTTCACTAATAGTTACCCAAAAAAAATATACTAATATATGTTCTAACTGCTTCAATCGATATTTTCTTCTTAGTTGTCGAACAATTTTGAAGTTTGTTTCATTAAATAATGATGTAATCCACGTGTAGGCAATTTTATTGTCTGTATTAAAAAGTGTTTCCACAGTTGTTGCAGTTTATATTATATACAGTTGTAGTTTATATACATTCATTTTACCATTATATTATATATTTTATATGTTTGTATTACCTGAATTTGTATTGTACCATTTACAAAAATATTAAATATAATAAATTATTGTCAAAAATTGAAAGAAAATGCGGCGAATGAACGTATTAATACAATGAGAAAATGATCAAAATATCAAAAATCATCGATATAATTGGTTGCTTTTCGCTGCCTCATCTCATTTTAATCATTAGTTTACAGTTTAAATATTTTATTCAAAGGACACGACCACTGCTTTGGAAGGAACATACGACTTCATATCGTCTCCTCTTTTTCGCATCCTTGCACCATGACTTTGGTAGACTCCGTAGAATTCACCAGCTTAGCAAGAAACGAAGCTCGACGGTTGTCTTGGCAAATATCTATCTCTATCAGTGGCATAACGTGGGTCGCCCCCTCTTATTTTAATCATTGGCTTGAAGTTTAAATATTTTCTTCCAAGAACAAACCGTCTCTCTTCTTCTCATCCTTGCGGTTGCCCTTGGCAAATAACATTGGGAGAGCGATTTAGACGTAATATTATTTTAATTTCCAATTGAAAAAATCTTGGCGCTTGCCGCCGCCCCCTTCTTACGTCACTGGTCGCTGCAAATTAGCAACTACTAAGTACCTGAAGAATCCAACAGCAATGAATCGTCGATACCCTTTCGCAGCTTTTAGCGAATCTCTAGTAAATAAAATTCAAGGTCGAGATTCTCCTCAAATCCATCCACTCTTCCTAAACGAGACATTCTTTTTGCTTCAACATTTCTCGGCAACGACTGAGTTGGGTGCATAGCGCGAAACGTGTTTTAGACCGAGACTTTGGTAGACTCCGTTTCACATCAGAAGACGCCGCCTCTTTAGAACTTTAGTTCTTCACGTTAGGTTGGAGCGATCGGGGGTCGCGGCGCAAAATATCTGACCGTTTCGTTACGTTGCTGCGTTATGTGCCTTAAGCGCATGCGCTCTTTCCTCAGTCTCTCTTTCTCGTTTACGAAGCTTCGATTCATAGGCTTCAGAGCTAGTCTCTCTCTCATTGTATTATTAATTACAGTTGATAGTTTTCTAGCTTCAATATGAATTAAATAATATAATTTTTAGAAATTATTGGAAGTGTAGAGTGTATAAAATAACATAAGTGAAAAGTGAACATATGGAAAGTACTTTGAGTGAAAGTGAATCAACAGAAAAAGAAAATGGCAATAAGTAAGTTAACAAAATTTATATAATATTTTTTATAATTAATACTACTGTATATTTTTGTCAAATGAAGTTTCATCCAGAGTAAAATAAATTCTTATATTTATATATGTGTATTTATTTATTGATTTAAAACATTTGATTATTGCTTAAAAGGAACTAAAGTTCCTACCGTGTGTCTCGCGACATGTTCTACCTTTTTTTTCGGTCGAGATGGGAAACTCATGTTAGAATGGGTCCCTAGCCAGTACCCAGACAGTTTTGAACTCATCCCCACGGAATGCCTATCAACCAAACTCACCTCAAACTCGTCGTTACTCCCGCCTTGGAATCACTACCCAAGCATACTTCAAGACGGGCGGCGGTCCCTCTCCCTTCTATCACTAATACCTCTCACATGCCATGTCGAGTCCTTCTCTTTCCCTAATCATGCTCTCTACTACGCCACTTATCTCCATTTATTCCTCCTCGCCCCTCAACGTAATCCTCACCATATTTTCCCAATACACCGTCTCCCAGTTTATTTTCTTCAAAACTTCCTCGTTCTTCTAACATCTAAACACATCATCCTCCACTTCACATCTCTCGCACACCCGCAGGAGTGGTCTACCCCTCGCATTCACTTTGCTCTACCGTCCTACCAATTACCCTCCTCTTCCACCCTCCTGGTCCTTTCACATTACACATTAATCTTCTCATCCATGCTGCCCTTACTTTTGCCTTCTGTGTAGCCTTCAACATATGGGTTTTGAAGGATAATTGGCTATCCAACCACACCCCTAGATATTTCACCGCTTCCTCCATCCGGATTTTCATTCCCTTCACCATCATCCCCACTTCCCTTGCCTTGCTCCGCCCCTTCACCAGTAGCCCCACACTAGCGTCTAGGAGTTCCAGGTTCCAGGTAACATCGGTCACAAAGATGAACGAGAGTTAGTAGTTGAGGTGCGCATGCGTCCAAGCAGCGTTCAACTTTCTATTCGATGTGACTGAATGTGAGTGGATTGGCGCAGGTGCTAGGGTGCAGAGTTCACAATTCAGATCGTAGGTTCGAAACCCGAAAGTTTGCAAACTGTTAGGGATAATGAATGGATATTTTGATGGTTGGAAAGGAAAAACAGTAAGTTTATTAAAAAATGTATTACTAGAGACATGCTACAGTATTAAACATTGTGATTCGCTGGTTCAATTTGAAATAAAATCACCGAGGCAGTTATCTTTATGATGCAGATTTTGGTACCTTCTTTATCAGTTTTTAGTACTGAGATGGCAGATTTCAATTCAAATTGAAGCAGCGATTTTTACAAAGTAAAATGAGACTAGACTACTTCAAACAATTCACAGTTTGAATATATACAATACATACATTTAATGTGGTATATATGAAACAATAGTAGTTTCTGGTAAGTTGAAAAAATAGCACCCAGTTTTACTCATACTGAAAAATTCGATGTCGTTTGGTCTGTATTAAATTAAAATAACATTGGCTGTCAGTTGTCATTGCAATACAATACATTCAAGACGGATTAAAGTTGTATAGTCAAATGCAGTCTTATCATGCGGGTCATACGATTCAACAAAGACATACTCACCGTTTTTGTAGTTTTCTTTTATTGCGTTTAATCATAACTTCTAAATTAAATCAGTAAGATGAATAAGACAAACTTATACAATTTTGACGGGAGAAAAAAAGGATATGTATTTAGTTTTCAGCGGTTCTAAAAAGTCTTTCACCAGCGAAGTTTTTATTTAAATGTCACTTTGACAATTAAAAGCAACAATATGAATAATAAGAAGTAAATATCCGGTATTTTGCATCCTCAAGCAAAAAAATGGTACTTAATCTGATGAATTATTTCAAGAATGAATGAAAAAGTGGAAATTCGCCAACCAGTGTGTAGGAAACATTACTTTCTCCGGGTATATTTGTAATCTCACATTTTGGTAACCTCTGTGTCTTCTGATTTGATAGTGACCTTTGAACTCGTACGATAAGAGCGCTTTTGACTATAATTAATATTTGAATTCGACTAAAATCTTAATAGGATAAGTATGGCAAAACTATCTTAAAAATATATATATTAATTTTTTATTCTTATCGTTAGAAACAGCTTGATAATTTCAATTCTTTGGTCCAACACTATGACCTACACTCTATATTTCTACCTAAAAAAAAACTGCTTTAGTTAATATCAAATTGTAGTAGTTTTATTCAGCTTCGTACTTTTCTAAATCGAAGGTCTCAATCAAATAGAAAGTAAATTGGTACAAGAGCAGAAGAAACGTGTCATACTTTTGACTTATTATTTTGCAGAAATAAAAATGGAAACTTATAAATGATAATCTCTAACATTTGAGTATTATATTTTTCACCATTAGCTGCCTCTGGGGTATAGTAGAAAGTTTTTATTGAGAAAAAGTACTTAGAAGTCGTCACAAAAATGTTTATTCTCTTAGATGTCAAAGACAATAGTCCGTCAAACTGTCAAAATGCGAGCTAACAGATTTTTGAAAGGGTCGTTAAAAATGAGTACAAATGCCTTTTAATTTCCTTAAATTCGGTCTAGTTTAATTAAAAAAACTGCATAGTTATGTTTAAAAAAAGTCGTACGCTACTTTCGAATACTAGGTAGACTCACATAAGAACCCTCTAGAAGTAGCAGTCGCATGCGCGAAGAATTAATAACAATTATCTGAACATCAATATCGATCAAAGCCTTATGCCTAGATATTGTTATGCGCAGCTTCTTCGCGCATACGACTGCTACTTCCAGACGAGAGCTTATTTTCCCGACTCGATTCCAACGTTGCCAAATTTAGTAGTAACATAACAATATTGAAGTGAATATCAGAAAATAAGAAACTATGTATAAAAATATCAGAAAATAAGAAATAAAAAACTAAAAAAAAACAGGTCCCAACCGGATTTCGAACCTACGACCTCTGAGTTGTAAGCTGTGTGCAATCTGTGCCAATCTGCTCACATTCAGCCACATCGAATATAAGGTTAAAGGCTGCTTGGACGCATGCGCCCCTCAACTACTAAATTTGACGTGGTGGGAGGATTGGAGTCGGGAAAATAAGCTCTCGTAACTTCTAGTGGGTTCTTCTCATGTGAAACGAAGTCTACAGAGCTAGCCGAGCGGTTGAAACACGGGAAGTTGAACCAGACTTGAAGCTGTTTGATTCCCCTCTGTGTGTGTGCTGCCGTATATATTTTTGAAAAGTCCTACGATTTAGAAAAATATGTCGCTTTTTGGAATTTGACTATTAAGAAAATTGGCACGTCAAATGAATCTATACTACCATTGTTTATAATACACTTTCTATATAATATATATTATAATCTAAAATAATGGTTTGCCCTACAATATGAAAATAGAAATTACAAAATATATGTTCGATTAAGATTCACGACAATTAAAAAATACAATATAGGAATATTCAATAGGGGAATGGATAAATATATATTGGTAAAAAGTTTATTTAAACTACAAATGGATCCTCGATTCTGGCTCTGTAAGACTCTGTACTTATATCTTAGTCGATGAATTGATATTTAAATAGGTCGAGCAAAGGTCGTTCTAGGGATTGCTTGAGACTTGGGACAAACTGTATCTTCTGGAAGGGATGATAAAGTACAACGTGCTAGTACTAGAGTGCCTCCAAGACTAACCCCGCGATAGATAAGGGCACTACAGGAGTAAAGGTAATCACATTGCCAGGGAAGCGGCTGGACTAGAAATTTTAGGACCTAGTGACGACATCGACAATTAAGGAACTAGCCAAACGTTACACTCAAGCTAAATTCCTAAAAAGACGGGAAGGAATCGAAGGACGCAGTCTGGCGAGGCGACCCTGGGAAGCTGGCGTCGAAGAAATACTTGGCGATGACCGGGAAAAACCTAAGTTTAACAGGACTGGCCACTGTCAACTAAAGAAACACCTCCATACTATGGGACTAGTGGACACAACTCTAAGCAGGATGTGTGAACAGGAAAAACTGCCAGGCATGTCTTATCCGAGTGCCCAGAGTTATTGTTCGACGAGTCTTGACCTGCACCTGCCAATATAAAGGAGATGTCTCCTACTGACCTGTCCACCTTCCTGGAAAGGACAGAATGGACGATGACCTTGGAGAACAACTACTCGGGAGGATGTACATGTGGTCTAAGTGCTGTGGGTCTAAACTCACCCTCCCTATAGATATAGTTGTTGTGTCCTTCCCAAATGCCAGTAAGAACAAGTTTTTTGTGTTACAGCTCCAAAGTAAGAGTCCTAACTCGAGTAGAGTCGGTGCGACGCGTGCTCTGCGCTTAAACCGGTAATTACCAGCACATACACCAAAATGTTTGCTAATAGCGACCCGCTAATAACCAGTGCCTCGCGAAAAATCGCCTATTGTCTGCTTGGGAGGATGTACATGTGGTCTAAGTGCTGTGGGACCCTAATCTATAGATACAGTTGTTGTGTCCGTCCCACATTCGAGTTTGCGCACTATACACTATTTAAACGATTAATAAATACCAGTTACAAGTTTTTTGTGTTAGAGCTCCAAAGAATGAGTCCTAAAAGGTGCTAACTCGAGTAGAGTCGATGCGAAAAATCGCCTATTGTCTGCTTCGGAGGATGTACATGTGGTCCAAGTGCTATGGGACCCTAATCTATAGATACCGTTGTTGTGTCCGTCCCAAATTCGAGTTTGCGCACTAAACACTATTGAAACGATTAATGAATGCCAGTTAGTGCTACAACTCCAAAGTATGAAAGTCCTAAAA
>CAJUYG010000600.1:47863-58460 GCA_910591675.1 Galerucella calmariensis
TGGAGAGAGGCAAAAACAATGGCAAGAGACTAAAACCATGGACAGAGGTAAAAACAGAGATAAATACTATGAACAGAAGCAAATGAATGGCAAGGGATAAAGTTATGGACAGATGCAACTGCAATGGCAAGGGATAAAACCATGGAGAGGCAAAAACAATGGCAAGAGGCCAAAACCATGGGTAGAGGTATAAATAGAGATAAAAGCTATGTTATGCTTGCTTGCTTGTTATGGCAAGAGATGAAGCTATGGACGGAATCAATGGCAAGAGATAGAGCTATGGAAAGAGATAAAAAACAAAGATGAAAACATGAAGAGGCAAAAATAATTACAAGATATGAAAAACAATGGACAACATTTGTATTATTTACCTTGATAATCCTCTTTTCGCTATCCAAGACAACAACAGATACTTCTATATTTTTCCCAGTGGATTTTCCACCTCTTTCGAACTCTCCTCTGTCTAAATATAAATAGAGATCGTTTCGTACATCTCCCGGCATTATCACATCCGGAAAACCTAATTTACTAGTCAAACATACGTTGTTGTATAACAAAGGATTCTCTTCGGTTATCGTTCTTAGTTCACCGTGCAACATTTTAACGCTTATCATTATACCGTAATTGATGTGTCCTGATAACGAGCTGAATTTCCCTGATTGCTTTATTATAAATTCGTGGAGTTGGTGGAAGTCTTTTTCCTCAACTTGATATACCTAAAAAAATGTATTCATCAAGTATACGTATAATTATTTTTGTAAATGTTATAATTACCTTCATGTTGAATTCTCTTTCGTCGGTATCGCTTTCTTTGCTGGTTAGAGCATCACCCAAATTTTGTACAGCCACCCCGTGGGGTCTTTTGAATATTTGTTGCTGAGTCGCAACTTTATCAGTCTTTCTCGAACTATCTGAATATAACATTCTTCCTATTCTCATTATATGAGCTACTATGTAAATATCTTTGTTTAATTCTGCACTGCCCAAATCCTAAAAATTCAATTTTCAAACATTAATTCATATATAAATATTTGTACACAACTTTACGTGGGATAAATTGCACATTTTTGGTGTAGGTCACCTTCCAGGACACACTGGAATAGAAGGAAATGAAATAGCAGATGAACTAGCAAAGAGGGGGACTGAAATACCTTTCTGGTGGCCTGGACTCTTTTGCTGAATCAGCCCCAATGTATTATTGGAAGGAGAAGGAGCAGGAGAATGAGAATGGAAATGGGAAGGGGACGGGGAAGGGGAAGGGGAAGGGGGGAGGGAAAGGGGGGAGGGAAAGGGGGGAGGGAAAGGGGGAGTGGGGGAGGGAAAGGGAAAGGGGAAAGGGGAAGAGGGGGAGACGGTGGAGAGGTAGGAGGAGGAAAAGGAGAAGGAGGAGAAAAGGAGGAGATCTGACTATTGGAAATAGGACTTAAGTAGCTACAATTCTCTGAGACTAAGTAGAAGGGGTCACAATATATGTTTTAGATCTCAAAAAACATACATAGTGTAGGAAATATAGATTATTGTATTTACCGTGAAAATAGTACAGTTGCTATGTAGTTTTTCGACATAATTGGAAAAACCATCTTTGGAAATTTTGACTAGGAACCGTTCGGTTATATATTTTTGTTTCGAAGCATCGTATAATGAAAAATATATTTCTGTATCTTCACCGATGTGATGACCGAAATCTCTCATGCAAAAATACAAATGATGCGTCAAAGTTTTCTTCTGTTCTTTTCTTTTTATTGTACCTCTAGCCTACAAAAAAAAACACTAGCTAATATACTTATCTACATATTATTTATTACATGTTTTCATCTTGCTGTAAATAGCCTGTGAAATAAAATCTACTTACAACTTTCAATAGAGCATTTACTATATTCAAAGTAATGTATTGTTGGTTGCATATCGCGAATAAATATAGTTATTCTAATGTCAGTATAATGACCTAAATAGAAATGTTACTTACTGAAACGCCTTGTATATTTTCAGCACTTGCCACATGTACATGATAAAGTTCTACGACTGACATAGAGTCAGGTTCTACCATGTTAGCACTTTGTCTGGGTACCAAATCCAGGCCCAATTTTCTGGAATTAAAAAAAATTTATTAGGTACAGTATTATAAGTAGCATACTATTTGATTAGGTTTGAGGTATCAAATGACATAGATTGTCAAAAATGTAACCCAATGAAGTATACTCTATTTTGACAGCCTATGACTTTTCGTAACCTCAAACACCAGCCATTCAATATGGCGACACAGGGCAAACAAATGTAATTTAATAGACCGTGGATTTTGGTATACATGAGTGTTTATTTTGGAGAAAGGTGCTTTTATTTGGCTTTGGTGTCTCTATACTAATAAT
Organism: Galerucella calmariensis; assembly: GCA_910591675.1. Classification (NCBI taxonomy): domain Eukaryota; kingdom Metazoa; phylum Arthropoda; class Insecta; order Coleoptera; family Chrysomelidae; genus Galerucella; species Galerucella calmariensis. Next base: position 50,230 of record CAJUYG010000600.1, read on the forward strand.
ATACAATAAAAAGTTCAGTTTTATAAAACTTTTAACTGCTGGGTATATCAATTTAGGACCAACCTTTGGTTGTGTACCTATATAAGAACATTATTTTTTTGTTAGTGGTTTTTAGACTATCAAGAATTATTATTTAATATTTACGGATAAGTACACACTGACTAAAACATTATACAATATTATAATGAAATTGAAAACTTTTATGAAATTGCTGGCATCAAAATTTAACTTGCTTGAATTGGAAGATATCATCTGCAGTATTTAACTTTCATGCTTACGGATTTCAGGAGTGAAACACCTACTTCAAAATGCCAACAACTTGTATTGTAGTCATCGGTTGTGGGAGCCGTTCAAACCGAGACCAAGTAAGCTTTTTTGAAGGTCCCAGCTGTTTTAAATAACACATTTTTGGTGCACAAGAATGAATTAAGTAAGAAGCGTAGAGAAATGTGGTTGGCAGCAATCAATAGAGATGATTTAACAGAATTAAAAATCAAACATCAGGCTGTATGTAGCAGGCATTTTGTTCATTTTTGTTCCATAACAATATTTATAAAAACTAAGAAAAGTGATATATTCTAAATAAAAAATACTAATCAAATGAACAATATACTAAACACTAATAAAATATACTAAATTGAAGCAAAATATACTAATAAATTCGACTAAAAAGTCTTGAGCACTGTTTATGACTGAATAGACAATAAAAACTAACCTATATGTCTAAATTGTTTGCCCTGCACGGCCATATTAGGTCACGTGATCTGGATTGCCTAAATAGACCATTACAGAACACGTGACTTTGACAGGTTTGCCATATTGTGATGTATGGCAGTTAGAGTTGAACCTTGTGTGTTTTAGTATGTGCTGTACAGTATTGTTAGTTCAAGTCTAATTAATAGTAAACAATAAAAACTTAATAGAATGTACAAGTGTCCTCCAGCCCAATATGGCCGATCTGTCATTCTGGAATAGTCTAATATTTGTACTCTTTTTTTTTCTAATACTAACTATATTTAGTTTATACATTTAAATATTCATATTTTTCATGCAACTGCTTTAAAATTTAATACGAATTTCAATGGCAGGTATAGAAAAAATAAAAATTCCTAATTACCAGGTACACAAATCGTAAAACATGTACCTGGGGTATCAAGTCAGGTACACAAATAACCGTAAAATCTATTGTTCAGATAAAGTTATCTGGAATTACGATCCGTAAATGATGACATGGTCATAATGTTGAAATGTTTTTATTGCTAGTGAAGTATAACTATACATAAAATTTAGTAAATTCTATAAAATAAATTCAAGCGGGAAATATATACCAGAGCTAACATTTCATATACATTTGGTCACTTTAGTTTTTATTTTGTTTTAGAAGGAATTAGAGTTACTTATTACTAGAAAATTTTATATGATTATTCAGTCAAATTAGACCCTTCCTTATACAACACTGCACTGATGTTGGAAGCTTTATTAATGGGGAGTTATAGAGCAGAAGTACTATATATACAGGGTGAGTAAAACAGGTCAGTTTTACACGTCCAAATACAATAGGGTCGTAAAATTCGGCAAACTGGTTAAGGATTCATTAATATGATAAGCCGGTGGTCAGTGTCGTGCATGTTTTTGCCGAGTAGGGATGGATCTTACAGTTTTTTACTTTAAAGTGCTTGTACAGATGTATATTGAAAAATTCTTAGCCTACTATAGAACCAAACAAAATTTCAATGTCAAAATATTCTATTACTCAACATATTCTCCTCTTAATTGGATACATTCATTACAGCGAATCTGCAACGTCTCTAAAAAAATGTTTCTTCTTGTTCTGCAAACCAGATCTCCACAGCTTTTATTACCTTCTCGTTGTAAGAAAATTTACGACCTTTTAAACTTTTTTACAGTTGAGGAAAGAGATGATGGTCGGACGGAGCCAAATCTGGTGAATAAGGGGGGTGTTCTAGTAATTCAAACCCCAAATCACGAATTTTTTGCATGGCAACATGAGATTTGTGTGCAGGGGCGTTGTCCTGCAAAAAAAAAACACCTTTGGATAGCTTTCCGCGTCTTTTCTCTTTAATTTTTTCCCTTAGAGTGGTCAGTAATGTCGAATAGTAATCTCCGGTTATTGTTCTACCTTTATCCAAAAAATCAATCATGATTAAAGTCTGTACAGAAAGTACGAGGAGTAATAAACCCTAATTAAGTATGCAAAACCTTTACAGGGAGCACCATGAAATTTTTGATAAATCTCTTACTTTAAATTACATTTCTTCCGTAAATCTAAAAACCAGGTAGATCGACCCCGTATTTGTTTCAGTTGTAGCAAAGTTTAGGGTTTCTTCATTGTTAAAGGATTAGTAGATAAGCAATAACGCAATGCAGTGGGGTGTATTTTGGGAAAAAAATACGTTTTAAATTATAATATAATAAAAAATGAAAAGAAATAATTATTGGAATACATTTATTACTTACATTTTATTCTATATCCGACTCGGAAGAGGAAGAATCGTTGTTGACATTAATAATCATAGGGTCGATTAAATCATCACAAATATTGTCAATTTTCAACATATTTTCCTCTACTTTGATAACATGCTCGATACAGTTTGTCCAATTTTCCTTACTAACATGACTTACAGCACTCTCAAACAATTTCACAACATCGTTTATTTTAAAAGTAGTATTTTTTTTTCCAACTTCCCCCTTTACCTGAGCCCATATTAATTCTATGGGATTAAGTTCACAATGATAAAGGGGAAGTCGAAGAACTGATATACCACGAGAAGAAGCCATTTCTTCTACAATGTAGGTTTTGTATTTATTCTTGTTCATTTTTGCAATTCTGTAAAGTTCTTTCCTTAGTGGATCTTTTGGAAACTTAATATTTTTCGTAATAAGCCACTCCAAAAGCTCTGCTTTACGCCAACGACTTGTGGGCAATGCTTCTCGTAACCGTGAATGGTAACTTGCGTTGTCCATAACAATAACAGCCCCTTTTGGAATCAGATCCAACATTTGAACAAACCATTCCTCGAAGACATCCCCATTCATATCTTCGTGATAGTCCCCCGTGCGTTTTGAAATAAAAGTTAATAATCCACCATCAACAAAACCTTCAGAACTTCCAACATGGACAATGATAAGTCTTTTTCCTTTTCCAGATGGTGGCTGCAAACCTAACGACAAACCTTCCACGAATGCCTGCCTTCCGCTTTTAATGTTTTCATCTTGCCAAGATTTGGAAACTGTATATCCAGCATTCTTACACACAAATATACAAAAATATATAAAATAATTATTGTTACAGATTGGTTTGTTTTCTATTATGAATAAACTGTGTTGCCTTTCTTTATCAAACTTACTAAAATGTATGTACCTCTATCACTTTTTTTTATTAAAATTAGTACATCCCGTTACCTCTGACCTAAATCGTATATTCTTTAGCATAGCTGCAACTCATTCGTTCAATACAAAATGTACCTTACGGTATACCCTCTTAAAATATATTTTGGTACGTCTATAAAATCTACTTAAAGGAATGATTTATTACTCCTCGTACTTTCTGTACAGACTATACTCCATGGCAATCCCAAAAAACTGAAGCAAGAACTTTTCCAGCAGATTATTGGACACGAAACTTCTTAGGTCTTGGAGAGGACGAAGGGCATTGTTCACCAATGGTATTAAGCATATCTTCGTAAATCTGCTTAACTCTAAACCCTTTTAAATACAGGTACTTGATAATACTCCAATTTTTCGATTTTCACAATTTCTGTGGACATCTTTTTTCTTTTAATTTATTGCGTAACTCTGGTTTACTTTTTTGACGTCCAACTTCAGTATCAAACAAATTAATTAACTAATTCAATTCACAATATTTAAAAATTAATAATAATAATATTAAAATATATGCAAATATATTATAATATTTTCAAATAAGTGTTTACGGTATTGCAAGTGATGTATGATATTTTACGTGCAAGTAATTTCACATTATAAGAGCAAGACGTGGTATTCTTGTGATTCCTTCGACGACTGTGGTTGATGTATGAGTCATCGACCTGTAACGAAATGAATGGATAATGAACGGAAGATCCGTAATTCGCGTGACGGTCTCAGTTCGCTCAAATTATGTTAAGAAAATTACTTCTTTTGTACATAAATCGCATGATCCGATCTATTTTTTATACATAGTTTAATTAAATAATAATTTCAAAAAAACGAATACTTTTTTTGGTTCTAGTAGAAATCAAAATGGGATGCAGACGTACCTTTTGTAGCGGCAATGTGTCTACTATGTTGTTTACGGTCAATTATTATTTATGAAAAGTAAATATCTTAATTTTAATGTTATATTTATTTAAATAATACAAAAATATGCCTAGAAATACACGGAAGAACATCAGCATTTTGAAAGTTCTCAAATATTTTCAGTTAGAAAAAGAAGCTGGTAATTATTAATTTCATATTCTTTTCGAATTTGGCTGAATACGATCCTGATGATTTTATTTATCAAATTTAAGGTTAGCTATATGTCAAAACAAGGCCGGCGTTAGGGGGGAGCAAGCGGGGCAAAGATACCCCGGGGCCCGTCAGCCCGGGTTCCTAACTAAGGTCGGTACTTACTTTTTTATACCAAAAAATAAGTAAAAACAACCCCCTAATTAAAATTGATATTCATTCTCCTGTGATTCTCTTTATACAGGGTGCTTTCAAATGACACAACTTTCCTAACTAAATAGAAATTAAACGCGAGTCACCTGCTTGGGCTTTTGTGGCAATTGAGACACTACATAATTGCTTAACGTCCATTTTGGGGAGGGGGGCCTGAAGGCGCTTATCCGGGGCTCGAAAATCCTAGCGCCGGCCCTGTGTCAAAATATGTCACAAAGGATGACGCACACCAAGAAGAGGCTATTGAACGTACTATACACAAAAAATGTATCAACAGGTACGATTTTTTGTGGTGATATATTCTCGTTCTAGGAAATCATCAACGTTTCGTCACTTTTCTATGAAAATTCTATCAAGATATGACAATAATTTAAGCTGCGGTATGGAAATTTTTCTTTTAAATTTCAACGAAGTTTCTTGAATTGCATTTAAAGCAAGTTTTCAACACGTCAAACGTCATTAAAAGATACAGTGTTCTTTTATCTGTTCATATATGTAGTTACAAAAATTTCTATTATTTCGGTTTTAAATTGTCAGTGGCTCTCTTCTATACTTTACAAGTACTTTGAAATTGCGTTAAAGCAAATTCTATTACACTCTCTTTTGTCCTTGTCCAAGCAAGTATTAAAACACCAAAAGCGATAAACCTTTTGTCCACAAAAGGCATGTTTAAATAGTCGCCTGCATTTTAAAATCAATTATAATTTAAAAAAGTGTATGGAATATGAGGGATGAATCTACAAATATATAAATGACTTATTTAATGAAATATAACATAAATTAAGGTACTAAAACATAATTTTCCAGTCTAGACAATTCAACTATTGTCTGGTCCAAGCTCAGGTAACTCTGTAGGTAACCACCTTATAACAAGTGACAATAACCTGAGTTAAAAGAAAATCCCGAAATCCAAGAATACATTAAGACGAAGAACAAAAAACATCCCAGCCGGTTAAACCATTTGAGAACAAATTCGAATTCACCGTATATTTATATTAAGGTTTATATTCGTTTAAACTTAGTTACGCAGCTGTCGCTTACCAACCTTCTATGGTATATAAAACTTGCGATAAAGAAAGATAATGCTAGTAGTGTTGACTAAAGAGAGAAAGCACTTTCCCCTTCCCGAGGATCTAGAAGACTGGTTGTATTACTAAGCTTTGAACGCACTTCTCTCATGGTATTTTCAGTGAAGTGAAGAATGTTGTGAAATTATTTTACAAACTGGTTTTAAGTGCATAGTTAGTTGTTGAAATAAATGTGTCAAATATAGGATATTGAGGAAAAAACGTTTATTTTATAAAAAGGTAATAAAAGCAAATCATATACTTCTTTTTCTTTTCTTAATTCTTCGTCTAGAAGCGTACGTTGTATGAACTTTACTGCAGTCGTGTATTTATTGAATACTAATTTTTTTTGGAAAAATTACAAATGTAGGTGAACGAACCTTTCTTTGAAATGAAACTAATATTAAATTGGGTTTGATGAAGCATCACAAGAGAAAATCTTGAGACAAAGACGATTTCGAATACTAATTCTCCATTTTACGGCCAAACGACTTGAAAAGGGAACACATTATCAACATGTTTTTGTAAAAGATATGATAAAGTTTGTGGAATTTTATTTATTTCGAATTGTTTTTGGTACAAATACAGGACGTTACTAAATTCATGCGAGAAATATGACAATTTAACTTAAAATTTTGTTAATTCCAACCAGAATATCTTATTCTGTTTCTAACTAGCTTTCCGGGTAGAACCAGTGTTTGAATTTCTTTGTAAACTTCCAGCGTTGATAAATATGTGGAAAGTTAATCATAAATTTGGTACTTGTCACTACAAACTTTACTAAATAAAAGAATTTACCCAATGAAAGCACAACAAAAACAAGAACAGCGCCCTCTAACAAGCACATTCTCTATTAGGTAGGATTGGGTGTATAGTTTTTATAAAAAAGATCTGTTTTGAACAAGATACAGAATCAGACTTTTTTTATAAGTAATTTTAGTAGGTTTTTGTTTGTCCACCTGGTATAATTGTTAGAAATTGCTAAAAATTGCATGCTTAACAATCAAGGTGTCGCAATTTGAATATTTGTTTATAGTTGATTGGTTTAATTTAAAAATTATGGGTGCTATGAAGAATAGTGTACTTAGCGTGAGCATAATTAATTTTTTGAAGATTCAGTATATTTTTCGGTGCTTTAGCTCAGTACAGACGATTTTTTAAATAAAAACTTTAAAAAGTAGTAAAAATTTAAACAAATTTGTAGTGTTTCGTCACTCAGAGCCTTAGTAGTTTTGGATAACTGAAAGTTTGGAAATATTTCGCAACAAATGTAACTAAACTATGCTTTTGTATATTATTGAGAAGTTTTTAGCCAAAAAGCACGTCACTAACTGACATAACTAGCTGTATAGTTTGTTTCAAAAAGAACATAATATTGGAATGCAATAATCTTTCAAAATCCACGAGATATTTCACGATGTATGAATGTAAAGATGTCTTTTTAATAAAAACTTCCAAAAGAAGTAAAAATTTCAACAAATTTGTAGTGTTTTGTTTCTCAATGCCTCAATAGTTTTGGAAATTTGAAAATATTTCGTAACAAATGAAACTAAACTATTCTAAAAAGAAAAACTTATATTTTTGTATATTATTAAGGGAAGTTTTTACCTAAAAAGCACGTCACTGACTGACATATTTAGCTCTATGGTTTGCTTCAAAAATAACATGATATTGGAATGCAATAATCTTTCAAAATTCACGATAATAGTAACTTTAGTGAATGTATAAATGTAAAAATGTTTTTTAACTGAAATTTTAAACACCCTATATGATGCAGCAACTACAATAGAATCCTAATTTAAGGAAAAATTATCAGAAATAAAATTATTTATATTAATCAATTAAATCAACATAATACCATCATCTATTTTCATTAAATTTGAATCATCCTTTATTAATAATCAGTAAATTTCGATTTTGTCACCAAATTCTAGTAAAATTCGTGATATTTCCAACAATTTCTATCAGTTGTAACCATAAAACTGTCGATTAAATTATAAATACAATGTAATACCAAAACAAGATAAAAGAAATTGTAATATTTTCAATTTAATCGAGCATTTTATATAACCTTGTAGATATTAATTTCTGTCATTTAGTATCCTGTTTATTACTAAAACTACTTGCAGAGTCACGCGTCTATTATCGTTATTAAAAGTGTGACAGATTGAAAACAGAACATTATCTATTGTTTGGACAATTTAGAATATAAATTAGGTTATTCCAAATTAAATTTTAAGTTTATATAGGCATTTTCTTAACGTTTGTGTGAAAAAAGTGACTTTTTATATGAGAAAGGATGTATTTAAAGGATATAATCAAATCCTACTTTACTTTTTTCATAATTTTGGTGGATAATTTGGAGATAGAATGTTTTTTGTTAAATTGAAAATTTTGGTGAATGCTAGTGAAAGTTTTGGTGAATGCAAGTAGAAATTTTGGCGAATGCAAGTGAAAGTTTTGGCGAATGCAAGTGGGGGTTTT
>CAJUYG010000600.1:58470-89760 GCA_910591675.1 Galerucella calmariensis
TGGCGAATGCAAGTGGGGGTTTTGGCGAATGCAAGTGGGGGTTTTGGTGAATGCAAGTAGAAATTTAAATTTTGGCGAATGCAAGTGGTGGTTTTGGTGAATACAAATAGAAATTTTGGCGAATGCAATTGCAAGTAGAAATTTTGGCGACTGGATTCGCCAAACCAATAAAGCCAGAAAAAAAAAGTTTGAATTATAATCGAGAATATTTTTTCTTGCAAACCGTATTATTAACAGTAAAAACACAAGAGCTTTTTTTTATCGGATAGATTTTTCTTTGCAACGAAACAGTTTTGCCAATCACTCATTTTATCTAATGTCAGTTTTTTGAGCAAATTATTGATTGGCAAAAATTTGGGTTGAAGAGAAATTTATCTGATAAAAGAAAAGCTCGAGTGTTTTTTTGCAAGATAAAACGACAGAATATATGGATGAACAACAACAATAATTATCTTTATTAATACAATAAACTTGCGACTCATTGTCATTGTGTAAAAGTGACGTCCGTTTACTAGATATTGAGGAAGAGAAGTTTTTATCCGATAAAAAAGGATGCACCTTTTTTATCGATGTCAAAGTGACAATAACATTTCCAGGTATATGACATTTTAACATTGGAGTTAATTTATCAAAGGTAATACCACGAGTGCTTCAAATTTTATCGATACTTTTTTCTTTTCCACGAAAACTTGTTAATTTGGCAAAAATATGAAATCAAACCGATTGATAAAATCACGAGTCTGTTAGGACAAGGGATTTTATCCAAATTCGGTTTGTTTGAATGTTTTTTCCTCAAATAAACAAGTTTGAGTGATGAAAATAAAAAATTATGTGATAAAATTTAAAGAACGAGTTGTATTTGGAAAGATAATTTTTTTCAACAATTGTGGAGTGGAATTTTGTATTAAATGTTCAATATTCTTTTGGGTGATGGCACTTAATGTGTGTTCATTTTTTAATATACTTCGAAGCACTTTTAGTTGTCAATAATGACAAATTCAAAGTAAAATTTTGACGTTTCAATGTAAACAAGGTATTATCGATAAGGAAGCAGAATTATCGGAAGTAATTACGCAAGTGTCAAAATTACCGATTATTTTTTATGAAAGCATATTGTCTAAAAACTGCATGAGTTTAATTTAACTCGTTGACCGCCGTAATGGCATTCATTTTTAACATTTCTGGGGCCGGAGCTTTATTTTGTTTTAAACCTTCATTAACCAAATTACCAGGCTATGGAATTCCATAATAGGATTTTACTTGGTTTGTATATTTTTCAAGTACGAAGCATATATTCAATACAGGTATAATATTATGTATTTTAACCTTCGCCAAGTGAAAAAAATAATCTGACATATCAACTGAAAAGGCTTATCGAGATTCTTGAAAACGAAAAAAAAAATAATAGACGATCTTTGGACGGATCAAATTTTACGAACCTTGAAAAACACGTGTACAAAATGTATGTATTTAAATCATCCTTGGATCTCTTATATGATGACACTGTCAAGTGATGCAATCAAATATTGATAAAATGAATGAGAACAAACATTGTTAACAATCTAGTTTCGTTTATAGGGAGAGGTTAGGAAGTGAGTATACATATCGTTTAAACTTAATAGAAGTAAATCGACTGAAAACGTTTCTATAACTGAAACAACGCATGTAATACACTCCAAGTCCAGTTATTTAAAGTAATAGATATACGAGGGGTATCTTACAACATTCAAGTGGTACTAATTTATGCCATATCTAACGTTTATCTTATTTATTTATATGAATTTTAATTATTATCTACAATAATGAACTTTATTTATAAAATTTGTATAAAAGTTTTCTCAATTTATACTATGAGGGACTTACATCCCTCATAGTATAAATAGCTATTTCCACCTTAGAGTTCCACATCGTTCTTTACACTTTTTTCAATTCTTTTAAACGGGAAAATTACCGCAAAACTGCATTTTTAGCAACAATCTGCGAATCACGTGGAGTAGGTCTTATTACAATTTCATCACTTTCTGATAGACGAATTCTTAAAATAAAGTTGCTGACATTTCAAGTAGTAACCAAGAATTTTTTATTTAGATAAATAAAAGAAAAGACAAATACAACAATTAGACAATAAAATTATCCAACTTCAATTATTTACTTATAAGAAACTTTGTATTGCTCGTATATAAAGTGATTTTTTTACTTGTTTCAGGCATTCCTACTTACTAATTAATCAAGATGTCTGTTTACTTATAAGAAACTTTGTATTGCTCGTTTGTAAAGTGATTTTTTTACTTGTTTCAGGCACTCCTACTTACTAATTAATCAAGATGTCTGTGTTCGGAATGGTATCAGCCGTAGCGGGCTTTGTCAAAGTCCGTTACCTCGTCGACAAAGCTTTGATTGACAACATGGTATTTCGAGCACATTACAGAATAACATCCGCTATATTATTCTTGTGCTGTATTATTGTTACCGCCAATAATCTAATCGGTAAGTTAAATTACATTCAAATAACTAATAATTTAGAAAATTAGATATTTTTGACCCACGCTTCACCATAACACGAGCACTGAGAGTGGACCTTCTCTCCAAATTTCGACAACACAGACTCTTTCTTGACTCATACTTCCAACTTGACCTACGCCATGAGCGTTGTCTTATGCTTAAAACCTTAAACCTTGTTTTCACTATTGACTCACTCTTTAATCAACAACGAGCTTTGATCTATTCTATGAGCTTTCTCCTTCTGACTCTTGACTCACGCTTACATCATGATGGAGCCTTGACCTACGCTATGAGCTTCATCTTACGCTTAAAAGTTTGACCCACGTTCTCACTCTGACTCACCCTATAATCTATAACGAGCTTTGACCTATTCTATGAGCTTCTGACTCTTGACTCACGATTACACCTTGATCTTCGCTATGAGCATTGTCTTGCGCTTAAAACCTTGACCCACGTTCTCAATCTCCACTCACCCTTTAATCAACAACGAGCTTAGACCTATTCTATGAGCTTCCTCCTTCTGACTCTTATCTCACGCTTCCACCATGACTGAGCCCTGACCTACGCTATGAGCTTCGTTTACGCTTAAAACCTTGACCCACGTTCTAACTATTAAAACACCCTTTAATCAACAACGAGCGTCAACTTATTCTATGAGCTTTCTCCTCTTGACTCACGCTTCAAACATGACCGCGAGGCTTGACCTTTGCTTGACTTACGCTTGAAGCTTTGACCCACGTTCTCACTATTAACTCACCCTTTAATCAACAACGAGCTTTGACCTATTCTATGAGCTTTCTCCTTCTGACTCTTGACTCACGCTTCAATGCAACATGACCTAGCCTCGACCTACGCCATGAGCTTTGAACACTTCACTTTTGACACAGTTTCTGCTAGTCTTTCATGTTATTTTATTGTCAATTTGGGTTTTCTTAACGTATTTACATTTAATTATCACTTTTTTTATCAAAAACTATAAATATTAATTGGAAAAGGTTTTTGTTTTAAATTACAGCAAATCATTTTTAAATGGAATATTTAAATTAACATATTACGATTTAATTACACCAAAAACGTTGATAAATATCAAGCAAAGAATGAAATATAATATATGGGACATATGTTAGGGAAATTGTACGGGGTACAGTCGGAAAATAAAGTTAATAAATAAGAATAATTAATATCTCTGATTTTTTACTATTTACTTTTAATTAGGCGACCCTATCCAGTGCATAAACGATAGAGGAGTTCCAGGACACGTGATAAATACGTATTGTTGGATAACGTATACGTTTACGTTACCCCACGAGCAAGGTAAGCAAATTGGAACGGAAGTAGCCCACCCGGGCCTGGGAAATGAAAATCAGGATAAAAGATATCACAGTTATTACCAGTGGGTGCCGTTTGTATTGTTCTTCCAGGTAAGATTATTTCGATTGGAAACTATAATGTGAAAAATAATAGGACAACTAGCCAAAAGGACAGTAATTGAATCGAAAAAATCCTTATTTTTCAGGGTGTAATATTTTACATTCCCCATTGGATATGGAAAAATTGGGAACAAGGAAAAATTCGTATGATTACGGAAGGTATGAGAGGATCAATGGTGGGTGTTGGCGAAAAGACGGAGAGAGAACATAGACAGAACCGACTGGTACAATATTTGGTAGAAACGATGCATATGCATACTTCCTATGCCTTTGGATATTTCTTTTGCGAAGCTTTGAATTTCGTTAATGTGGTAAGTAATGAAATAAAAATATTTGAGGTTATGTTCATAGTTTCACTGCTTTCTAAGTAGGCATTTCATCATAAAATAGTCTAATGAAAACTGAACTGTTGACAACTGTCATCGAAAAATCGAGAACTGCCATCGAAAAATCAAGAATTGTCATGGGAAAATCGAAAACAGCCATCAAAAATCGAAAAATCGAATTGTTATAAAAAAATCGAGAACTGTCATCGAAAAGTCGACAACTGTCATCAAAAAATCGAGAACTGCCATCGAAAAGTCGACAAATGTCGACAAAAAAATCGAGAACTGCCATCGAAAATCGAAAACAGCCATCAAAAATCGAGAAGTTGACAACTCTTATTGAAAAATCGAGAACTGCCATCGAAAAATCAAGAATTGTCATGGGAAAATCGAAAACAGCCATCGAAAATCGAGATGTTGACAACTGTCATGTAAAAATCAAGAGTTGTCATCGGAAAACCGAGAACTGTCAACGGAAAATCAAGAATTGTCATAGAGAAATCGGAAGAGCCATCGAAAAGTCGACAACTGTAATCTAAAAATCAAGAGTTGTCATCGGAAAATCAAGAATTGTCATCGAATATCGACAACTGTCATCAAAAAATCAAGAATTGTCATCAGAAAATCGAGAACTGTCATCGAAAAATCGAGAATTGTCTTCGAATATCGACAAATGTCATCGAAAAATCAAGAATTGTCATAGGAAAATCGAGTACGGTCTTCGAAAAGTCGAGAACTGTCATCGAAACGTCGATAATTGTCATTGAAAAATCGAGAACTCATCGGAAAATCAAGAACTGTCATCGAAAAGTCGAGAACTGTCTAGTACATGTGCAAAGAATAAAAATACTGACAGTTGACGTTGGCTTTTGGTTTTTGATTTGTTTGTTGTAAAAGTAAGACTTAGTTAGTATTGAATTGTAATAGTGAAAATGGAAGAAATAAATAAAATTAAAACAATAACAGAGGATAATAATATAACAATAAAATTTGTATTTTTTTTCTATTGTAGATGGTGAACATATTCATGACAGACAAATTCCTAGGTGGCGCGTTCCTCACCTACGGCACTGACGTAGTATCATTTTCCAACATGAATCAAGAAAACCGCACCGATCCTATGGTAGCCATTTTCCCAAGAGTAACAAAATGTACTTTCCACAAATTCGGTCCATCTGGCTCAATTCAAAAACACGACGCTCTATGTATACTAGCGTTGAATATTCTAAACGAAAAAATTTATATTTTCCTCTGGTTTTGGTTCATTATTTTAGCAATACTGTCTGGCTTAGCGATGGTGTATTCAGCCGCCGTCGTTTTGCTGCCCAACACCAGAGAAACCATTTTGAAGAGGCGGTTCAGATTCAAAGTGCCAAACGCTGTAGAGACTATCGTTAGAAAGACACAGGTATGTTGACAATAATTTCTGTAGATGCTGTATCAAATTCACCCACCTTGTATATAAAAGAATTTCCCGCAATTCACCAAAAAATCATCAAAATCAAATGAGTAGTTCAAGAGTTAACCAATTTTGAATCATTTATTACTATCGGAAGTTTTCATCAACCCTGTATATTTTTTTTCAACCAATTTTGATTCATTTATTACTATCGGTAGTTTTTATCAACACTGTATGTTTTTTTTCAGGTTGGTGATTTCCTGCTGATCCATTTGTTGGGTCAAAATACCAACCAGCTAGTATTCGGTGAGATTTTGGACGAATTTGTAAGAAGACTTAATTTCGGAAGTGACGTCCTACCTTCAGCTCCCAGTACAGTTGAAATGACTCCTATTTATCCCGAAATAGGAAAATATAAAGAAACTGAAGCTTAAGCTGTTCCTTTTTCGAACTAATTATATTTTTTACAACGAATTTTACATACTATATATTTTACGAATCATGTTATTAAGCAGTATTTTTTATTCGCCATAGAATAATGCAGATCTCCAAATTATTTTCTTTTTCTATTTAGCTATGTGATTTATTAGGCTTATTGCATATTTTTATACGATTTTTAGGGACCAATTTTTTATATATACAATTTTATTAAGCGACCAATAAGATGAAGAAATTATCTCAAATATTACGTATAGATTAAGTGCATTTTCAATAAATATTTTTATAACATCTAGTTTTACTGAATTATATATGTTATAGGCAACCAAACGTACACAAAAGCATTCATTAACAAACAACAAAACGATATGGTATAGGCAAACAAACATACATGAAAGCATTCATTAACGACATGCCTACAAATAAATTATTTTCTATTAATAAACGATTTTGCTATAGGCAACCAGACATACACAAACGTATTCTTCTAAGGTGTTGAAGGATAAATGGAAGGAGTTTGCAGGATTAAGATGATACAATTCAACAAGAAATTCATGAATATATTGGAAAAATGATTTACTTTAATTACTGGATATTTTTTTAATGAATTTCCTGAAAGTTAAAAATTAATCATTTTCATTGAAGCAATTTTCAATGATGGTACTATCATCTCTATTTGTAGACTATGAGCCCATGGGGAAAAAAGTGTCGCGATTTGAAACAACAGCAAACCCATTCAGAACGATAGTTTATCATGTCACAATCAGTTCCTGCACTATGGCGTTCATTTTCTCTTGTGCAGAAAAGCGCAGTGGAAAACTGAACATTTTATTTTTCACTCCCTGAAACCGTGATAAGACTCTAAAATCAAGAATTGTCATGGGAAAATCGAAAACAGCCATTAAAAATCGAGAAGTTGACAACTCTTATCGAAAAATCAAGAATTGTTATTAAAAAATCGAGAACTGTCATCGAAAAGTCGACAACTGTCATCGAAAAGTCGACAACTGTCATCAGAAAATCGAGAACTGCCAACGAAAACTCAAAAATTGTAATGGGAAAATCGGGAACAACCATAAAAAATCGAGAAATTGAGAGCTCTTATCGAAAAATCAAGAATTGTTATAAAAAAATCGAGAAGTGTCATCGAAAAATCAAGAATTGTCATGGGAAAATCGGAAACAGCCATCGAAAACCGAGAAGTTGACAACTGTCATCTAAAAATCAAGAATTGTCATCGAAAAATCGAGGACTGCCATCGAAAAATCAAGAATTGTCATGGGAAAATCGAAAACAGCCATCGAAAATCGAGATGTTGACAACTGTCATCTAAATATTAAAAATTGTCATCGAATATCGACAACTGTCATCGAAATATCAAGAATTGTTAATGACCAAATTAATTTCTAGTCAAGGTGAAAGTACTAGCCTTTGTGTATCATGGTACATATACATAGTGGCCAAGTATTGAAAAATAAGGAAATACTCAATATACAGAATGTCCAGAAAGAATCTGTATAGTAGAAGTACTAATTTTACTTTAAAAAAATGATATAGGATACTTCACCCTGTATACCTACATGGTAAACTGTAGTTTCAATAACAAAATAATTGTCAATAAAATAATTATTAAAAAAAATAAACAAACGAAGCATTTTATTAAATAGGTTATTGCATAAAAATTGTTTTTGCATTTTTAATGAGTTTAAAAAAAATATGCTTAGTTTACGAAATATAATCAGATTTATTTTCATGTGGTAGTCTAAACAAAACTATATAAGTGTGTGTAAAAATATTGTCATTATTTCTTTACATACCGGATGTCCCAATATATATTATATAAAAAAGACCAAATTTCATTTTTAATAAATAAATATCAACAAATAATAAAACTCACCGATTGCCCCAATCTATTTTCTGGATGATCTTGAGTTTTAGGTCAGTGGTTTGATCGTGTGTTAATGTACCCAACACCAGCTGCCTCCTCCATTCTAGAAGATCCCTCATTACTTTTCCAACCGTTTCAAATTTGTAATGATTCCTCTCCTGAAACGTAATAATTTCTCTTTACTCCCTTCCACCCCAACCCCAACACAATTGTCTCTTACTTACCACAAAAATCCCTTTCCAAATTCTTCCCCATTCTCTCAACACTAGAGTAACTTCTCGAACAATTGGATCCTCCAATGGAACGACACTTTCAAAGAGACCTTCGTTGTCAACTTTGCATGGCTTAAGGTAAATGTAAGATTGTGGAAAGATGCCTTTATGGGATCGATTTTTTGAAGAAAAGCCTCGGTACCAGCCTTGGCATTCTTCTAAAATTTGTAGGGTGTCTCCTATTTCTAAGGGAAGACCGAATTTTGTATCTCCCTTCCAATTGTATATTGCTGTAACAAACAATTTGATCGAGTGTCAGTTGTCAAATATTTCCTAGGTGAGATAAGATAATTTTTCAATACACAGGGTCATTTATAACTATTGGTACAAAGATTGGAGGCATATTATTAAAACAAGTAATGTATTGATTATAATAATTATTGGCTATAACTCATTAGTAATTCAGACATTAACTTGTTTATCTGCAAAGCTTTGTGGGTGTGACAACAATAACAAAACGGTCAAATAATAATGAAATAATTATTTCTTCAACTGCCTTTTTGTGTTTAAGTTAAAACCACTCCTGGTTATTTAAAAATTACTGTATAATATACAGAATCTATGTGAGTAATACCCTAATTAACAGATAAGACATGGTTTATGCTTTTCTATAGAATGACTGTATTTATATTATAAATCCATTATCTCAAATGATTTCTATGAAAATAGTCATAATGTATACTTTGACTTTACCTACAAATAGTGTTTCAATAATATCTTAAACAATAAAAAAGTGATTACTATTCACAAAGTAATTTAATTTTAAATAAATGTCATTCAAGCATAATGTATAAGAATTGTATGGTAACTGAGATAATTTTTTTTTTATTATATAATATTAATTACACACAGGTACCCATATATAAAAAACAATATTGGTTATAGCTGTAACTAATATTTGAATTATGCAACAAATGTTTTTTTAATTACAAGTAAAAAATTTTAAATACTATTTTTAAATTAATGGAATTTGATTCATGACTAATTTGAAGCAAATCAATTTGTTTACAAAAACGCCAGAAAATATAAACAAAGTTTGAAATTCAAGTGGATTTTTTTGAATCATACAACCAAAGTAGAATAATTTCTTCAACTTAACACACATGTTTTCTAATTATAAATTCCAAACATGCATCAAAGAGGAAACGACAGTTTTAAATATTGAGATGGAAGAACAGGACAGGAAGTTGAAGTCTGCAGTGTCTATCAAAAGTAATATTGAATGCAGTGCACCGCTCCATTACTTTTAACAATAAGAAACACTACCTGCAGTTTATTCGCCCCTTATAAGTTACGCGAAAGTGTATTATCAAGAAGAGATAACAATTTGAAAAAAAATAATAGAAAAATATCAGTAAATTCGCATTACTTAATCTATTTATCTACGATATTTAAATGAGATAACCTTAGGGATGGTAAAAATAGTGCATGAGTAACAAATTTGTCATTTACTACTATACAAATAATAATAATTGATACTGAAAACATCCTTGCCAATAATCCATAATATAATAATAAAATCCAAGGTAAAATCTCATTGACAGTAATAACTGAATAACTTACCAACTCCATATTTCTTAGTACTTGTTGGAATCCACATTTTGTTTATATAAACGAAAAATTACATTATTAAACACATAAAAACACTAACACTCGCCTCGAATCGATAGTATGTTCTTACAATACGCGGCCATTGTTTAGAATGTTTAGGTTGTCAAATTTTGGGTTACAGACGGGAACTGTCAACAAAATGTGTTCCAAGGATGTGTATCCATAGATATCTACTGAATCACTACTAGTTATATCTTTCCAACAAAAGATAGCGTTTATGATGTAATTCCTGTTGTCCCGAGAGTTGCATAAGACGTAGGGATTATAAAACATTAATTGTAGTTTCAATGTCAACAGAGATGTCTGTTATTTACTATTTGAAACACACCGCGAATCGTATCGTAGGAAACGAAGTTACTTTTTTTGCACCACAGATCGCGTCACCAGTAGATTTGATAATATATTTAAAAAATAATTGAAATAACGGAGTACGCATTCAGATGGTTATGCAATTTGAACTTCATGAAAAATGAATATATTTTTTTGAAAGACGTATTAGGTATAACTTCATACATGTTTATAAACAAAATAATGCTTGGATAAAATATTTAAAGTTTCGTGTAACCGTGTGCCTAAATAATACCAATAAAATCATATACTTATAAAATATTTTTCAAATAATAAAATCATAATCATTTATTGGTTAATAAAAATAGTCGTTTTAAAAAATAGGTTATAAGTCTTCTTCTTGTCAGTTTTTCTGCTACTAGCATTTCCGAGCAAAAAAACTAGTTCGACTCGACACCGTCAGCGCCCTCAGTTTTTTATCATAGTATGCTTTGAAATTCGAATTATAGTTGGCCGGCGTCTCCATTTTTTGTACCTATTAACGCGAGTTCTTTGTTAAACAATTAGTGAACTATTTAGCGAAAATATTGTTAAAGTGTGTGTGTGTTAATCATTTGGAAAACTGAATTTAATACGTTAACCGTATATGTAAGTATGTATAACCGTGTACATCTGTTTATATTTTCTATAACTCAATCCGGCTATAAGAAGCTTATCCTAGACTAAACGCCTTTAATGGGATTTGAAATTTTTATATTCATCAATTAGTTTCCTTATGCACAGGAGTACAGGCAACTTGTTTGCCTCTATGGGAAGCCTTAAAAAGGCTTATTATGTATATTGTCATAAATAAATCAATAAAATAAATCAATATTTTCGGTTCTGTTTCTGGGGCCATTGTCTAGTGTAATGACTCGACACCATTTTGTTAAAACTCTTTGATTACTCATTTTCTGTAATCTAGGATATTATTTATCCAAGAAAAACTTAATATTATGTGATGTGAGGTTAGAAATTTCTAATTACATACCTCTGGTACATCCATATTATGCTTTTACTTCTATTTTTGTTATAGATTTTAATGGAACATTCTACTAGAAAAAACGGTTTGCATAAAGGTAGGTGATTGTTACCATGGGTAGCAAAAATAAAGCTTTATTAATAGCTGCTATTTTTGTTATTTAAGGAGTGTGCCTGAATTTTCAATTACTTGCTATTGTTTTGATAGATTTTATAAAGTTAAATGAAGATTTTCTGTCCAACAACATGATATATTTTTTGATAATTTAGGTAATGAAGAAGAAAATGACTAGGAGCTGAAGGAGACTTATTTTATTTATAAATTATTGTTTATAGGGCAAATTATATACATTTAGTTTGTATTGTGGTTACACAATTTTTTCTATGAGTGTATCAGGAACTGTTGACTGAATCACATGGTTATCTTTAGGTACAATAAGGATTTGTAGTTTTTGTAACTTGATATATAATGCAGAAGCAGTCTCATACAATTTTCTGGAACTATAAGTACAAGGCAGTTGGGTTATGGTTATTTTTTCTAATTTAAATAAATATCGAGATGTCTAATATTATTCAGTACTTCAAATGATAACTCTGGGGAAAATAGAAATTGCTCTAACATAGTGTATTAAAAGTCTGTACCACAAAGATAACTGTGTGATGTATGAATTTTCTGTAAGTGATAAATGTGGAAGCAAACCGTTTGGAAAGCTGATTGGAATTGGGAAGCTGACCAAATGGAATGAGGATCGAGCAGAGTTCGAGATATTTAAATGTAAGTCTTTACTTTTTTATTTATTTATTTATATTCTGCTTTTATTTCAAAAAATTTCAGTTTGTATAGTTGATATTTAGTCGGGATTTTATATACAGTGCGTTATCTAGTAGAATAATAATAATAATAATAATAAATAAAATTTACATAGAACCAATAATATTAACTTTAAACATGTAGGTGTCTTGAAAGAAGTAAAATATATTAAAAAAAGTATTTAGAAAATGAAATAAAATACTGTTTAATCTCAAAATAAATTTATTCACAATTTTTTTTGTACATACCAGTGTTTACAAACTTAATTACTTTGCTTTAATCAAAATCAATAATAATAAGCTATGTACAGTGTGTCTCAAATTAGAGATGGGATCTCGAAAATGGTAAGAGATAGAGAAAAAGTCTAATTGTTACAAATTACCGCATTTAAGGGAGAAATAATTAGACCCGAATAGATTTCAAATATTTTCAACGATACTCCTCAAATTTGAAACGCATTGTACAAGATTCTTTATCGATAAAATTTAATTTTAAATAAAGCAAAGCAAATCATATTTCCTGATCTAAATATATATTTTCATTTCAATATCACTTCTTATATTATTATAACCTAGAAATCTATAGAAATTGAACTAGTAGGATAATCCAAGGTGGTTCCTTTGGAAGAACATTTCAATATAAGCAAACTTGGAGAATTATCCTACTAGAAACCATCATAGATATTTTTTCCAACTTATACAATAAAAAAAATGCTTCTGTACTTTCAGTACAGTTTTTATTCAATTTAAATGTGATCTGCAAACATCAATATGGTCATCATTAAATTAGAAAGCTAAATATTACAATGGTAATAAGCTTCAACACGAAGCTGCTCAGTCAAATTTATCAAGTTTACTATCCTAATTAACTTTTTTTCAAATTGAACAATTATTTTGACACTCTTGAAGTATTCCTAGATCTATTATAGGTTGGAGGGGAAGTTCTTCTACATTTAAACTGTTAATACTTTGTCATTGTAAGTTGTAAGTTTCGTTTTATGTTAAACTAAGTAATACAGAAATACCTAATTAATAATACAATTACATCTTATTCGTTGGCTACTTGTTAGCGTCAGTTCTAGTCTTGAGGTTCATTCGAATTTGAAGTAGGTCTTTGTTTATGACTTTGTCATCTTCATTCTGTAACAAACAAAAAATTCAACCCACATAACCTCAAATTCCAGCTGTTCATCCACAAATATGATGGTGTTAACGTTTATTTTTTAAATACAATTATTATGGGAGGAAAAGTAAAATACTTACTTTATCTTCATGGGAGCTTTGAAGACGTTTTGCCCTATCGGCGATCACTTTTTCAAATTCTGGTGTTTGGGCTGCTATGTGTTCCACAAGTTGCTTTTTAGCGAGATTGTCTTTTTGTTTTTCTAAGGCTCGTTGTAGTTCGGTTTTTTGGTTTAAAACATTTTTACCTCTGTAAATAAAAGCAGAAATTAATAATTTTAATTCGACTTTAGTAAAAAACAATTATTTCGACGAGTTGCTGTTTTAGTATAGGCAACTAGTGATGGAGAACTATCGATTTTTCTTTGTTTTCGATAGTTTACAAATGACAATATTGACACTTTTAAATTTGACATTCGACCGTTCGATTTATTGTTACTGTTGACTTTTATCAACATTAATGGGTAGCTAGTTACAAAATAATATACTTTTTCTTGAAATAATATTGTTTGTTTTATTTTTTTCAAGATTTTCAATATTCATAATAACAGAAGTAAGGTCAAGTTGGATCTTGGATAAATTGTATTTGTATTGTTTACCTTGAAAATGTCGCAAGTGTTGTAGAGATTATATCCTCATTAGAGAAAAAACCTATTAAATCATTTTTTTTTTCGTCTACTGTCAAAATTATTTTTTTAACTATCGATAGTTCGATCCTTGACTATCGACTACTATCGATAGTTCTCCACCACTATAGGCAACCAAACATACACCGAAGTAAGTGAGTTGACTAACTTTCGTTCAATAATTTACGCTCTGTATTTTTTCAATTAACAGTATTTAGTCCAAATTAACGACTATTATACAATACACAAGTGATAATGTCTTGCATGTACTTAATTTTAATTGTCTTAATTCGAACATCTGTGCTGACAAGAGGACTTAATGAACTTATTTTTTTTCCTTCACAGAAGATATTAACAGCAATGTGGTTTTGTTTACAAACAGTAATTAACTTCTTCCGTTCATGTGAAATACAAAATAATTTAAAATAAACATTCTTATTTATTTTTTTTTTCGAAAAAAAAAAATGCAAAATATGTTTATGGTAATTGAAAACGCTAATTTTGACGATTAGACGTTAATTTTAGTTGGAAACTTCAAGTTTTCTACTCACTTTTTATTTTCTAAATAACGAAATGAAAAATATGTTGGGAATAGACAGGTCTGGCTTAAGTAACAGTGCTTAGGATATTGTTTAACGTTCAGAGAGGTCTGTTTATAATATAGGGTGGCTCATTATATTCTGTTTTGAATAAGTTACAAACAATATTACGCAATATCCTAAAAGGCACATATTTTTACGAGGGAGATTCAAAAAAAGGTATAATTTAAAATTAAATAAAATGTTTATATAATTAATTCCATCATCACTCGATTTAATCAACGATTGTCATGGTTCAACACGTTTTAATTTTTTCTCAAACATCTGTAATACTGTAGCTCTCTTCATTACCCATTAAATGAAGTGACTACCGTATTTAGAATATTGAACTCTTCATTTTCAAGTGAACACTGAGCAATTATTATTTAGCTATCACAGTGAAAGTAAAGAAACAAAGATTAATTCGCTATTAAATTTGTTCAGTGGCGTACATAGATAAACAACATAGAAAAATATGGAAAAGAGACTTTAATGGTTCTTTTGTTTCTTATGCCGCTAAAGCAGTTTATTATTCCAAACAATCTCATTTATAGGCTTCCAATTAAAAGAAATGAAAAGTTGAATGTTGGATATGAATAGTTATCGTATTTTTTTTAATAATTACCCACACTGAATCATATTTACTGGATGTTTCCGGTCGTAGATCGAGTTAATAATACTTCCTTCTGCAACAGATGGAATTGCATCCGTTTTTACAGGATTTTATCCGTCGTAATACACAAAATTCGATATGTCTTGATATGTAGGAGTTGCTATTTCAATGCCCTAGCTTCTGCTCTTTCTATTTCTGTTCATTTTTATGATATGAAATAAATCAGGGTACTATTTTGCTGTGCAATTTTTTCTCTAGCTCACACTCTTCTTAAAATCACCTGTTTTGACTTCCTACTACCCTTAAGGCGTTATTGAGGGAAAAAACAATGTTGTCATATATATTTCCGAAAATTCTCCTATCCCAATATGTTTGAATGTTAAGTGGCCACTGTGTATAGGTAATTATTGTTGTATATTGTTTATATTAAACACGTATTGCGTTTTAAATAAATTTCAATGATTCTGATGACGTGTAGTCATTATAGACTTGAAATTAATTAGGTAGATATGTTTTATAATTATTAATGATGTGGCAACTGTATAATAATTATTATTAGTCTAGCCGGCAAGTTGAATGTAGAGAAAAAAATAGAATATGTCAATGGTATTTTTATTGCGAATTTCATTCTTTTTAAGAGACTTTTTTTTAATTTTTCAAGTACTCAAACATTGAATACTCTTTTTGTATACAATATGTCCCCATTTAGTTGGAATCATATGGAAAACTTTTTTATTATTGATTTTAGGAAAAAAAGTTATTCTTCGTAAAAAGTTCTGCATTATCTAAAACCTAGAATACAGTCGTCAAATATCAAATTTTTCATTCGTATACGAGGTATGTCAAAAAATTTGAGTTTTATTCAAGAGTAAAGTACCTTTAAATTTGACAATATCGAAAAATGTTACTAAAAAAAAATGGATATGTCGAAGCATTAATATGATGTTAATTTGATAACTTAGTGTTTGAATGTATTTTATTATTTGCAAAATAAATGAATATGCACTTGCTCTGCGTTTTAAATGCAAATTTATTAAAAAACATGGAAAACCTAAAAGATTATCATGTGTTTCGTAATCACAACAGATAAATATTCATTCAAAATAGAAACATAAGTAAAAAATAAATAAACTGAAGTTTCAATAACTTTTGAAAATTTTTATTAGCTAATAAAAGAAAGAAATTTTGTCTAAAATGATAAACGTTATAAAAGAAAAAACTCACATTTTTTGATTAAATAGTAACTCTCTATGAAGATTCTGTCTATCGATATTTTCTTTGACAGGATTTGCAGGTTTCTTGGGTATAATTAACCCATCTTCTTTTGATATGGGTTCCGAAGTTTGGTCTGCATTCCTTATCGTGTCAGGTATCATATCTGTTCTTCTGAGATTCACTGAAAATAAAAAAATGTTAAAAATATACAATACGTCCCCCTATATACGTTGGAATCACATGGAAAACTTCTTATTATTAATTTTAGGAAGAAAAGTTATTCTGCATTATCTAAAACCTAGAATACAATCATTAAATATCAATTTCTTCGGTTTTTCCTTAAATAAATAATAAAAAAGTTTTCCATAATATGATTCCAACTTAGGGGGACATATTGTATATGTCGTAAAGATATTTAGAAAAACTTTCAATGTGACAATCAGTATAGTAAATTGTTAAAATTCCAGTTATCTCTTGTTACAACTTGAAGTGGCACGCCTGCAAAATATTTCCCATAATATTGCTGTAACTTTGTAGACAAATTTTTTAATAAACTTATTACACTCTGCATACTATGTTTACAGTAAATATTTAACTTTGTATAATATAAACTACTTTGCTCTTTGTGCGGCTGACCTCATTAGTTGCTGTTAAACTGTTTATTTGAAATACAAATTGTGTGTTATATATACCATGAATATCCGTAAACATTCAAAATGATTTTAGTCTTAGTAGGTATAAACAGTTTTCTTAGTAGAAATCTATTTTAACATACTTCAACTTATTAACGAATCATTGACACCGAGTTGAATATAGAACCGTTTAAACATACAAAGTATGAGGGCGAATTTTTAACTTGCTTATATTGGATTATTTTATTTTATAAATGATTGTTTTCTATTCTGTCAGTTGTTGATGTGTTGACAGTTTATACTGAAAATGTAAAATTTTTGTCAAACACTCTTTCCTTGTCGACATAACAATGAAATATTTAACTGAGACTCACCGAATTGAGATTTTAATGATGATCGGGTACGGGGATAACTGCAGAAGTCAAGTTGAAGTGGCAAACTTATTTAATCACAGGCATCCCGAATTGCCTAATATTTCACAAAGTACTGTGTCTAAAATTCATGCACAATTCAGAGAACTTGGACATGTCAAACCATTGAAAAAAAACACACTTCGTTGAAGATGATGTGAAAGTGGATATTTTGTTAAGTGTCGAAGAGAATCCAACTTCAAGAACACGTCAAATTGCCCGTGAAAATAATGTTAGTCATACAACTGTTCTAAGATGTCTTCATAAAGAAAAACTTCATCCCTACAAATTAACTTTTGTGCAGGAGTTAACAGAAGACGATCCAGATCGTAGAATGGATTTCTGCGAAAGATTGATGAATAAGCTCAACAGAAATGAGATAGCTCTTGGTACCATTCTTTTTTCTGACGAATCAACATTCACATTGAATAGAGAGGTAAACCGACAGAACTGTAGATATTGGTCAGCAGAGAATCCTAATTGGATGCGTGAGACACATACTCAGTACCCTAAAAAAGTGAACGTTTGAGCCGGTATCATAGGTGACCATATTATTGGCCCTATAATTATAGATGGAAATTTGACAGCTGAGAAATATTATATCTATAACTTATATCCCAACGCAATAGATCCTAGCTTACCGAATGAAAATGTTTGGTTCCAGCAAGACGGGGCAACACCCCATAATGCTGTAATGGTAAGAACTTATTTAGATGAAATCTTCCCCAATGAATGGATTGGACGAAGAGGTACTATTGAGTGGCCAGCTAGATCGCCAGACCTTACGACGTTAGATTTTTTTCTGTGGGGTTATCTTAAGAACAAAGTATATGCAACACAACCAACTAGCATTGTAGACCTCAAAGACAGGATAACTACAGAAATACGGAATATTTCCCCTCAAACTTTAAACAAAGTTAAGGAGGAGTTCTATAGGAGACTGTGCTATTGCCAACAACTAGGTGGAGAACATTTTGAGCATTTATTTTAATGTATTAAAATCAAATATATCAGGTATTTTATGAAGTGTGTCTCGCATTTTTTATAATTTCCTAAAATAATGACATAAAGAATTTTATTCCATAAGTGGTTTCCACACTGTATAATGATGATATTACTAACTAGGCTTCATTATTACATGATTCTAGGACATCTTATGCAAATTGGATTAGAGATACATGAAATGCATGAGAATTCTTACATGTTATGTCAGTTTTTCTCGTAACTTTTAATACAATTTGTTCCTTTGTCTCGTTAGTCAATATATGTCATATAAGAAACTGTGTCAATATTTTTAATTAAAAATGAAATAATTAATTGAAAACGTCGAAATTTTTCAATTAACCTCTAGGTCAATAATGGACAAATTCAAATATTTTGAGAATTCAGAGATAGTAGTTCAACAAAAACTTGTGCAACATAATTTTGAATACCCAAGAGATTGTCTCTTTAACATATTTGCTGCTTGAAATTACCTATCAAGATGAAATTATTTCAGTAAAAATGCCATTAGTTTAAAATTCGCGCTTAACCAAAAATGACTGATGACATAACGAGTACGTTCATAATATATCGAAAACTGACAGTTTACTTGTCAGCCAGACGACAGGGTTAACGCATCTCGTGGTACGTTTATGAATTATTTTTGTCTTAAATTTGGCTAGACGTGGAAAAAATTGCATATACACCATGGTGGTAAAGACATTTATAAGCCTCGCACCTTATTCAAAAACAGAATTATAGAATCCTGACCTGTTCTAAAAAAGATACACTAATTTAACAAATAAAAAAAATAACTTGCCTATATCATTATTTTCCAATTTGGACCTCAAATGGTGAATGCTATTCGCTTTGTCCTTTGTTAAATCCTGAAAAGAAAATATATTTGAAAGATTAAAATGATTTAGAATGTCAGACAATATTAATGGAATTGTGATTATTGTGTTTCCAGTAGACAAGCCCTATTAGCCTTGAACAGACAACGTGTTATATCGGGGCTAGTAAGTAAGTACTAGAGTGCCACCAAGATGTAGCATTCACATTGAATGCACTTTAGAAAAAGAGTTTGAGGTAAACCTCTCACAAGAAATTAAAATTAACCTTATCGGTTCATGGTTCACAGGAGAAAGAAAGCTTATTTTTACTACTATTACAGGGAATGAAGCATTTCACCTTGCAATTTTTTCGTCCAGCATAGATTGACTTGAAATTTTAACAGAAGGTAGGTGATAGCCCAAGGATCAAAATCTGTATCGAACCGAAGGGCGCTAAAGCCTTGGGGGTGGTTGCCACCCCATCTGGGGGGTGAAAATTTTTTATTAAATTTTAACCACAGGAATCGATTGAAAAAGTGATTCTAAGCAAAAAATGTTCCATAAATTTTTTTTGTAAAATCAATATTCTCTAAGTTATTCGCGATTGAAAGTAACGCTTTTTAGAGGAAAAAAAAGACGTTTTGATATGTTTTTCGCGGATAACTCGAAAATTATGCATTTTATCAAAAAAACTGTGGAGAGCAAAATTGTAGCTTTTAAAAGAACAAGCACAACCCTTTTTTATAATTTTTCTAAAACCAATGGGAACCGAGATATGGCCCATCAATGATTAGTTTTTTTCCCAAATGCAAAATGTGATAGATTCAAAGTCAAATACCGGAAAAATGATGTATTTTTCGTAGAAATCTCATAGAAACTTTTTCAAAGAGCATAATTAGACTTTTTTTTAAAAAAAAGGTCTGTAGCATCAAAATTGAGTGAATTATGACAAAAATAATGTTAGTACTGAATTTTTTATACGAAAAAATCGGTGAAAACAATCCCCTAACTACCCCCCTAATTAAAATTGATCTTTACCCTTGTGCAATTCTCTTTGTACATGTATGGTTAATATGTCCAAGAAGTTTGACCAATTCATAGTTTTCGAAAAATTATGGCTTAAAGTATTAAGTTATTTTTCATAATTTTGTATTTTTTACCCTTTCTTTCAAAATAACTCCGAAAATATTAGAGGTATAAGCAAAGTTAAAAAACGAAATTGTAGCTTTTTTTATGACAAAAATTTTCCTGTAAGTAGATTTTTTGTACAGTTAATATTTGACGAGATATAGCCGTTTAAAACGTATATTTACGCACGAGCACCACCTTTTTATAGCCCTTTAAACTCACCCCATTTAAAAACGAAAGGGTCTAAAGAGATTTAACTTACAGATCCTTGTAGTTCTTGAAAAACCCTACAAAATAGTTATTGAATAAACTTTTTATCATCAAAAATGAAGGAAATACGTTAAAAAAACCAATCGATTTTTTTTCGAAAAATTCCAATTCAATTTATATCTATTACAATAGTTTATAAAAATTGCAATGTTGTGAAGGGTGGTTTTTAAAGGTTGAAAAGTTACTTAATGCACGTGACACATTTTTTTTACAAGAGAATTATTGAGCAAATCCCTATTAGCATTAATTATTTTTCTCTTGGCAAAAATTTTTTTTTACATATAACACTAATAACAGTTGATTTTTAAAGGTTGAAAAAGTATAAAATTGTATTTTGAAATGTAACAAATTCATCATTTTACTAATTCAAACCAATTTTCACCTATCTTAAGATTTATAATGCTATTTTTAATTTTTGACATTTAGGGGTAGTTTTCACCCCTAATAAACAATCAGGGTTCGTTGGCATGACATGATATATAAAGCAGAGGGTGAGTTGAACCTAATCCCAAATTTTTATGCAAAAAATCAGAGGCGAAATCATTTTTTAAGGATTCGTGATTTTTTTTTACATCAAGCTGTAACAGGGGCTGCTTTTTAAGGGTTGAAATATGATGAAATTGTATTCCAAAGCTCAAAACAATCATTATTCAACTTATCCAAACCAAATGTCACCCATTTTCAGGTTTAAAATGTTATTTTATGATTTTTGACAAATAAGGGTAGTTTTCACCCCTAAAACCGTTTAGCGCCCTTCGGTTCGATATAGATTTTGGACCTTCGGCTATCACCTACCTCCTGTTAAAATTTCAAGTCAATCCATGCTGGACGAAAAAATTGCGAGGTTTTACCTTTTTTTGAGCTTCATTCCCTGTACTATACTGCCTATTAACTTGAACCATGCGATGAGCAATGGACATACGTTGCGTATCCCTTTCCTGTTCACATGCTCCGCTTCGAGAAAGAATTTACATATTGGTAGTGTGTTCTTAATTTCTCTCTATATAGGAGAGAAGAATTGAAATATTTGACCAATATCAGTGTATACTGATCCTCACCAACGGAGATTATCCGTCGCACATTAAATGTAAAGATTTGCCTTTCAGCGATGATCGATGCTACGAAAATCACATGTTGGTAAGGAAAAAGGACTGGCTACTCGCCGTCCGGTAGATATTTAAATATTCCAATGGTAGTGGCCAAATATAACGTTTCAAAACGGATTTAAATATGGCAAAGTTTTAGAACTTTGAGCACTTGCTACTGACTATTAAGGGTACCTAATTAACATGCCTCAATAAATTCTAAAATGAAACCTTTTCGTATTATTAATGGTCAGAATGTACTGAGCCACCTTGTATATGCGAGTTTGTTATTAATCGGCTTCGCTTGGAAGCCGTACTGAATATTTTATAGGATTTACTATAAATAGTTAATGTTTAGATTGCATAGATTCTTTTAAATTTAATAAAATATTAAATTGGATTACTTGTCAGTAAGTGATCTGAAATTTACTTGTATAGGCTTCATTTATAGCCTACACTTTATTTTTTTATTGTCGTTCATAGGCGTAGAAAAAAGGGTAATTACTTTTAGCACAACACTCGTATTTAAAAAAAATGCTTTAGCGAATGTTCTAAACGAATCCTGGCGTTTTGTAATGTTGACATATTCAGTTAGGAAGACTATATAGCAGGTGAGAGTTGATTTTTTACGGTTAATTTCACCAGGTAAAGATATAACAGGTTTTCATTCGTACATAAATATAACCTCGGGCACAAAACAGACCGTCTTGGATCACTGAGTACCTATCTGATGTAAGAAAATATATGTAAATGAATGCAAACCACGAAATTTAATCAAATCAGTTGCATATACCACATGCTCTAGTCTGGATTTAGCTCACCGAACGAATACAGGGTGTACCAAAGTTGGGAAATGATACTTTATATACATTTTGTGATCTTCACTTTGAATATTAAATCGTAAATCATCAAAAACCCAGTTTGACTTTGGATATTTAAAAAACTTATACTAAAAAAAGTCTAATAATAAATAGCAAGTCATACCATGTGGCCATCACCAAAAATAGAGTATTCCGAATATATAAAAAAATGTATCGCACAGATTCAACTCTCGTTTCACTATGAACGACTGAAGGTATGCCGTAATAGAGTTTCTTAGATAATATTATGTAATTTGATAATTGTTTAAAAAATGATAAAGCCTTTGTATAAACAATCGCATATGCTGTGTGTAAATATTAAAAAAAGGTTTTTAATAGGGACCTGTTTCTACGTAAATGAACGGGTAATTAATTTTTGGTATACTTTTTAATAGATAAGTAAAAATACACACATTATTTTCTCCTAATGACGTAAGTGATGGATTTAATTAATAATGCCGAGGTAAAGATATGACATAATAGATTTTTGTGCTCAATAGTGTCTCAAAAAACATAACAAAATTTTATTGAGAAAAATAGTAGATGTCTCTAAGGTACATATTCCTACATATACCCTACAAAATACAATTAAAACAGAACACAGAGCCAGATGCTGCAAATGCAATACGCATATACAGTGTGGAAACCACTTATGGAATAAAATTCTTCATGTCATTATTATAGAAAATTATAAAAAATGCCGAGACACGTCATCTTTTGAATTGAGTTGTGCGTTATGTAAACATAAATTTAAATGTACAGGGTGATTCACGCAAGTATGCCATAGTCGTGTTGTTTTTTTATGAAACACCCTGTATATTTGCATATTTTTGAAATCCTCTTGATGAACCGATTCCAACAAACTAAATAATGTATGGTAAATTATGAATTATACAGGGTGAAATTTTAAAATTAATAATTTATTACACTTGAAATATTGGTACTTTTTTTAAATTAGCTAAATATGGATTTATCAAAAATCTAAACCAACTAATTGTTAGACGGATTTGTATATTAAACAAAACTGCTACGCCCATGAATTTTATCATAAATACCTAAAAATTGCCTAAAAACGCCAATAATTAGACAAAATCGGTAAATAATGAAGATTGTTTTAAATTGGTAAATAATGTGGATTGTTTTCTATTCTGTCAGCTGTTGATGTGTTGACAGTTTATACTGAAAAGGTAAAATTTTTATCAAACACTCTTTCCTTGTCGACATAACAATGAAATATTTAACTGAGACTCACCGAATTGAGATTTTAATGATGATCGGGTACGGGGATAACTGCAGAAGTCAAGTTGAAGTGGCAAACTTATTTAATCACAGGTATCCCGAATTGCATAATATTTCACAAAGTACTGTGTCTAAAATTCATGCACAATTCAGAGAACTTGCACATGTCAAACCATTGAAAAGAAAACCACACTTCGTTGAAGATGATGTGAAAGTGGATATTTTGTTAAGTGTCGAAGAGAATCCAACTTCAAGTACACGTCAAATTGCCCGTGAAAATAATGTTAGTCATACAACTGTTCTAAGATGTCTTCATAAAGAAAAATGTCATCCCTATAAATTAACTTTTGTGCAGGAGTTAACAGAAGATCCAGATCGTAGAATGGATTGATGAATAAGCTGAACAGAAATCAGATAGCTCTTGGTACCATTCTTTTTTCTGACGAATCAACATTCACATTGAATGTAGAGGTAAACCGACAGAACTGTAGATATTGGTCAGCAGAGAATCCTAATTGGATGCGTGAGACACATACTCAGTACCCTCAAAAGGTGAACGTTTGGGCCGGTATCATAGGCGACCATATCATTGGTCCTATATTTATAGATGGAAATTTTGCAACTGGAAAATATTTAAAAAATGAAGTTATTCCTGCGTTGGCAAACTTATCTCCCAACGCAATAGATCCTAGCTTACCGAATGAAAATGTTTGGTTCCAGCAAGACAGGGCAACACCCCATAATGCTGTAATGGCAAGAACTTATTTAGATGAAATCTTTCCCAATAAATGGATTGGACGAATAGGTACTATTGAATGGCCAGCTAGATCGCCAGACCTTACGCCGTTAGATTTTTTTCTGTGGGGTTATCTCAAGAACAAAGTATATGCAATACAACCAACTAGCATTGTAGACCTCAAAGACAGGATAACTACAGAAATACGGAATATTTCACCTCAAACTTTAAACAAAGTTAAGGAGGAGTTCTATAGGAGACTGTGCTATTGTCAACAACTAGGTGGAGAACATTTTGAGCATTTATTTTAATGTATTAAAATCAAATAGGTACATCAGGTATTTTATGTTTGTGTTTAAGAACTGTAAAAATAAAAATTTCACCCTGTATAAATCAGAATTGACCATACATTATTTAGTTTGTTGGAATCGGTTCATTAAGAGGATTTCAAAAATATGCAAATATACAGGGTGTTTCATTAAAAAAAAAACATCGACTATGGCATACTTGCGTGAATCACCCTGTACATTTACATTTATGTTTACATAACGCACAACTCAATTCAAAAGTCGACGTGTCTCGGCATTTTTTATAATTTTCTAAAACAATTTTATTCCATAAGTGGTTTCCACACTGTATATCAAAAATCAACTGTATAGTTTGAACCAAATATAGAGTGTCAACCCTATTTATATTCCAGTTAAAAAAATTATTGTTTCTGAATTTATTTCTATATTTATAAAATTAAATATTAGCACAATATTCTCGAAGAACTCGTTTCAACTTAATAACTTAAAAATATAATAGATCCGGTCTCTCTACATACCTACCAGGTGATAAAGCAGTAATCATTAAGAGAAGCAGCAACGTTGCCAGATACTTTAATCTACAATGTTGCTTTTTTAAAATTCTCACAAATAATATCCAAATTTCAACACTTGTATATGAACATACTCGTTTGATACAGACAAGATACAGACTAAGTAGAGAGGGAATTATTGAAAAAAAAAACCACCTCCTTACTTTTTAGAGATCAGACATCCTGGGACTTGCCACAAGACAGTATGATGAAAAAGTAT
This sequence comes from Galerucella calmariensis, assembly GCA_910591675.1. NCBI lineage: Eukaryota > Metazoa > Arthropoda > Insecta > Coleoptera > Chrysomelidae > Galerucella > Galerucella calmariensis. Next base: position 83,922 of record CAJUYG010000600.1, read on the forward strand.
AACTTTCCAAAGAAATTCGTTACGGAATTAAGCAACAAGAAGGAATGGGATCCAAATACTATTACCAGACTTGGAAAGAATGCCATTAAATGGTACACAGACGGCTCAAAAATAGAAGGAACTGGGATAGGAGTGTTTGGGCCAGGAACCAAACACTCAGAAAGCTTGGGAAAAACCCCAAGTATCTTTCAAGCGGAAATCCAAGCCATAAGAAAGTGCGCCCAGTTCAATATTGATAAAGGATATAGAAGACAAATGATTATCATAATGTCGGATAGTCAAGCAGCCATTAAAGCACTAGGCTCTTGTGTAATCAGTTCCAAAATGGTGTGGGAATTCATAGACAAACTCAATGAGCTAGGCGAGAACAATATTGTCACCTTTCTATGGATTCCAGGACACACTGGAATAGAAGGAAATGAAATAGCAGATGAACTGAAATACCTTTCTGGAGGCCAGAACCCTTTTTCGGAATCAGCCCCAATGTAATATTGGAAGAAATAGGTAAGGCCGAGAAAAATAGATCTGACCATTGGAAATATCTAGTAGGGCTTATACAATCAAAGACACTTCTGAAATATTTATCTGGTTAAAAAAATATATAGTTTTAGTATATAAATTTGACAGTTTACTATACAAGTGTACAATGCGGGATTAAACTTTTATTATTAAGTAATAAAGTCAACGAAATATTGTGAAATATACTTTACCTTCTTTGTGGTTGAATCATTACTTCCAAATAGGATGAGATAACTTTTAGGAAATACCTTTTTAAACTAAATTTTTGTTTCAGAATCGATTTTATACTATGAATCAGTAACCAAACTTTAGATTAGACATCAAAAAAGTATTGAGCAATATTTTGTTAATTGGATTTCTGTGTATTTTTTAAGTTTATCTCGTTATTTATTGATATAAAATATTATAATTGTTTCATTCCAGTAAGGTAAAGTGAATTTCACATAATGTATAACTTAGTAGGCTTCATTTTAGTGAAGAGAAGATAGTTTGAAAACTTTGGGAAACTGAAATATTGAAATAAAACAATTATTGATAAAAATATGCATACACATCTACTATTCATGATCATATCCTTTTTTGATATCTCTTAAAATAACCCATATACCGAAGTTTGTCGTAAGATTGGTACACCCTGTATTTACCTATGCATATATTATGTCGTTTACAAATTTTACAATTAATTGACTCGTTATATCTCAGAAACGGTGGCTCTAAGAAAAAAAAGTATTGATACATTTTTCATAGAGAATTTTATGTTCTACAATTTTTGTCTCGGATAAATTTATGATAAAACTTACCGTTTTGCTGAAAATCGCGAAAACCATTTTTTTTTTCAAGATTTTTGACCTTTGACTGCGAATACATTTTTTTCAAGCGTCGGAATGTTGAGGAACTCATCAGGTGTTATTTTTAGGTATGTTTTGAACAATTACACGAACTTATGTACGAAATTTATGTACCTTTACTATTCTTTTTTTGGTCTAATTTGACCGGATTAGCACGTACTGATAACATTTCAATGGCAATGGAAAGTTGAATATAAATGACATGTATTTGTTTATCGTTTATTGCTTTTTAACAAAGCAATTCATTCACTATTTATCAGTCATTGTAGAACAATAAAATTGTAAATGTCTACAATTATTATCGTTTTACCTGACATTCAAAGCACATTAGCCTATTTACTACGATTTATTGAGATTTTTTATCTTGTTTTCACTATAATGGACGTAATTTTTCACAAAATTCCACTCAACTAATCTGCATTTTGTAAAAATAATCATAACTGTATACCTACCCAAAACTACTGCCAACAAAAATTGCCGAATGGCTTTGGACGCAAAAGAACAATGCAAAAATATTTTGAGGTTAACTCACCAACATGAGACCGATTTTTCCGTATTCCTTTTAACTTAAAACACTGAAATTATAATCTATACAACTACGAAACGTGTTTCACATAATACTAAAATAAAAGTATATTTGCTCCGTTTAAACGACTTTCATTTCACTACGGCGACAAAACACTGTACAAACATTACGAATTATATTCTACCCAACGAAACGACCTGCTGCTGATGATGCTCTTCGCGACAATACATCAACAATCCAACAGGGACGTATTCAGGTTAAACTGTAAAACGATTTATAAGTAAATAAAGGAAATCATTATTTATTACTTGTTATAAACTCACTAAAAATTTCTCAATTGATTGAAAGTGAAAGCGGAATTTCCTATATATAAATGATTACACTTATTACACTTGTTTTATTGGATTGGGAACATACGTAAAAGTGCAATAAGATTTATTAGACATAATTGTTGAAGCATTTAATATATTTATTATACAGAGTTCGGCAAAAGTTCGGGACTGGACAAATATCGAAGAAAAATCTTTTTATACCACAAATTTTACTCCAACTTAAACTATAATTTGAAAATATTTTGAAATATACAGGGTGGCGGATCAAAGTTATATTTTTTCTTATGAAACACCCTATATTTTATTGCATTTTCAGATTGTCCCTAAAAAATATAATACTCCTTCATGATGGTTCCCTATACCTAAATACAGAGGGTTCCGAGTTATGCTGACTTATTTAAAAATGTGAAAATTTCGAAAAAAATTAATAACTCATTGATATAACGAGATTCTAGCAAATTTTCTCTTACATCTAAATAGTTGGACATTTTGTTGAATGTATTCCACGATTGATTACTAAATGTCTCTTTACAGGGTGTCCAGAATTTTCAGTTTCATTATTAGATCTTTCAAAATGTGCAGTATCAGGCTTATTTTAAAAAATGGAACACCCTGTATTTTAGTAATTCATCATATTCAAAAAAATGTTCTCTTTCGAATGGTATAAGGATGTCCTATACCTAGGTATTATACTTTTCGTGCAATTTACAATTTTCTTATATCGATTTTAAAACATCTGCAATTCTCTCTAAATTTCAAACTAATGATCTTGGCATAGTTGTAAGAAACCAAATAGATCACGTTTTAAGCCTCCAGAAAATATAGGGTTTTGCTATCCTATACCGAGTGGTTAAAAAGATATAGCCACTCTCACAAAAAAATCACTATCCATTTAGACATTTTATGATATAACAAAAAACATGTATATTTCAAAATATTTTAAATTATAGTTGAAGTTGTAGTAAAATTCGTGGTATAACACAAGAAGATTTTCCAAAATATTTATATATTTTTCGATATTTGTCCGGTCGGGTTTTAATAATAATTTTATGATCATCTACTTATTAACAGAGAAAGCTAAATGCAAAAAATATACCTATTTACCAATGAAAGTTATATAAAATTGCTTAATATGTTGTTACTTCACCTGGAAATAGTTGAATAACAAATCTACAAGTTTTAACTTATCTATTTACGATTGTAACAACTTTTTTGTAATTTAATATTCGTAAAAAATGGCTTTTTTGGAGCAGTCACTTTTATCTTGTGACTTACGGTTAATTTTCCTTCTTGAAATAAATATTATGAACACGTGTATTCACGGAACGTATAATTTTCCATTTTACGTAATACCAACTGCTAATTTATTCTTTTTTAATGAAGAGGTGAATTATTCAGGCAAGCGTAAAAAGTCTCCGCATTTTGCAGTTCTGAAGAAGGCACTTCACCTGAAATATTTAAGGGTATACACGGGCAAAACAGCTATCGGTCACGTACACTGATCTTTGTATTAAGCTTTTCCGTTTTTACTTTAAAAATATAGTTACTGAACTTTGAACAGGAAAAAATGAAGTATGGGTATAATACAGAAATAACTAGGGAGTGGGTTTTAAGAAAATATTCAGACAAAAAATAGTATACCTTGTTTTTTAAACGTTTCAACAAAAATAGCCTGAACTGGGGATACTTGGGGTTTTTCCCAAGCTTTCAGAGTGTTTGGTTCCTGGCCCGAACACTCCTATCCCAGTTCCTTCTATTGCTTATTATTTACTATTTTATTATTTTCAAATATTCTAAACTAGAATTTGGTTTTGCTCCCATTATCTCAGAAAGATTACAAAAGTAATTACTACTTCCTTTTCCATATTAAATATCATTTCCTATCATCTAATTACAGTTCCACATTTAATGGTTATTAAGCCTGGTCTTTAATTAAAGTCAAATGTGTTTCCTAGATAATTGCAATTGATCATTTCGTAAAAAGTATTATAAATAGTGATTATTTAATAAATTTGTTATATAACAATTTGTAATTATCTAATCAAGTTGTTATCATATTAATTACTTTTTTTTCTTTGACTGAAAATGTAATTTAAGAAAATTTTAAAGTGCTAAAGTTGCTGAAACAAGAGAATAAGTAAAATACTTCAATTATTTATATATAGGGTGTACCAACCTTACGACAAACTTCGGTATATGGGTTATTTTAAGAGATATCAAAAAATGTTATTAACAAAAATAGTAGATGTGCTGAAGGTCCATATTTTGGAATTATACCGAACTATACAGAGTGCTGCATAACTCCGTTACAAACCAAACATATGATTTTTCAAATGGAAACCCCTGTATATTATACCGAAATTATTAAAAAACATGGAAAACCTAAAAGACTATCATGTATTTCGTAATCACAGGAGATAAATGTTTAATCAAAACAGAAACATTAGTGAAAAAAAACTGTAGTTTCAATTTAAATGAATGGTAAGTAGTTTTTAATTCTGATCAACTTTTTTTAGTAACATTTTTCGATATTGTCAAATTTAAAGGTACTTTACTCTTGAGTGAAGCTAATATTTTTTGACGTATACGACTAAAAAATTTGAATATTTCATAATTGTATTCTAGGTTTTAGATAATGCAGAGCTTTTTATGAAGAATAACTTTTCTTCCTAAAATTAATAATAAAAAAGTTTTCCGTACGATTCCAACTTAGGAGGACATACTGTATTATGTAATGTTTGTACTCATTGTATTATGAAAATACCGAGCACTGATATCAGTAGTAATTTCCCAGAAAACACTCCTCAACAGTCATCGATGTTTCAATGTTGTTATTACAAACGTTATCGATAATCTTGTTTTTTTAAATGATTTTCACGATTTGGTTGGTTATTAAGCAAAATTAATACAAACAGATGTCTACATATTATGCATTATTGTTTATTGAGACTGCTATACACTAACAAGTGATTTTTTTCCGATAGGAGAGAGCACACGCACGCAAGCAAGGCACATAACGAAGCAACGTAACATAACGTAACGTAACGGTCAGATCTTTTGCGTCGCGACCCCCGGTCGGTCAAACATAACCTGACGTAAAGAACTAAAGTTCCAAAAATCGCCCAAAAAACAAAAAAATATCAATTAAAAAATGTATTCCTTTATATCGACCCACAGTGTAGATAAGTTTTTTCACGTCAATCAATGCATATAAACATGATATCATCACTAATAATTAATTGAAGTGAAACATGCTGGTAGAAAAGATTACCAAGATGGTCATACGGGTATATACAAATTTATTTTTAATTGGAATATAGCCTTAGTCAGGTGACTAAATATTCAAGTTGTGTGTGGTTTGAATATGTCTCAAACAAGTGTTGATTCTTTATGTTTTTTTTTATAATCATACGGGTATGTTTTTAATAATGTGAACAATGAAGGACAAATAATGCTAGAGTTGTTGGATTTTGTCACGTACATCAGCCATGTTCACGAAACGAAAACTGTCAGAGCCAGAAGACAAAGGAATCACTATTTAATCTGTCAATGTGAAAATGATAATATTACTCTAATTTCGCTACCATGCAAACAATTCGCTACCTTTTATATAA
>CAJUYG010000600.1:99760-113081 GCA_910591675.1 Galerucella calmariensis
ATATCTGCCCATAATCTTATATCCTAGGTAGTAGTAGTCTACAACAAAAACCCAGGCCCAAACCCAACTATGTATAGAAATATCAGAAAATAAGAAATAAAAAACAAAAAAACTCAGCACCTAACCCGGTTTCGAACCTAAGACCTCTGAGTTGTAAGCTCAATACCCCACCAACTGCGCTAATCAGCTCACATTCTGTCACATCGAATAGAAGGTTAAAGGCTGCTTGGACGCATGCGCACCTCAACTACTAAATTTGACGTGGTGGGTGGAATATGTCGGGAAAATAGGCTCTCGTGTGTTTCATACTGTAGAAAATGTCAAGCTTCGGAAGATTCAATCCGTCCAATAAACGATGAAAGGCAAACTAGAGAATTAAATGTTTGTTTAGCAGTTGAAACAGGACAACCATCTTCAAGACAAATTGCTGAAAAGATCAACATGGATAAGAGAACTGTACAGAATAAGAGAATAAGAAATAGGAAATAAATTATTAAAAATAAAAATATTATTTTTTGGCGTTTAAATAATGAAACTGCGTATTTCCTGTTGCAGTTGACCCAATAATTCGTTATTACAATCTAACAGTATATGTGTATGATTCATCCGGCTGAATATATTAAAATGTCCAGTTCCCTAAATTAGAATTTATATGGTGATTGCAGATATATTTATCCAAAGAAATACTTTGTAGTGAATATTCAAATCGCTTTTGCCAACGAAATTAATCTTTTTTTGCACTAATTGCATAAAAATATTATTTATATTATTTTTAATCGATTTAAAACATATTTTATGAAATTTATCTACAGTGTGACCCATTTTGTTTGGAAGCACCCCTGTAAAATCTGCATTTGTCTACCGATTTTTTTCGTTAGATTCAGTATCAAAAACGGTATTTTTGCACAAATTTTAATAGCATAATTACTATTTTCAGAGCCCTCTATGTTAATTTTTCTTTGCCAAAAAAGATAAAAGTACATTAGGCATTTTTTTTCTCAAATATGACTATGCCATTGGATTCAGAATCATCACAAATGTCAACTACCAAAATTTAATAAAAAATTTTTATTAATGACAAAGTTTTTACAACATAAATTTGGAAAAAGTGGGATTTTCATATATAATACCACGAGAGTGAAAATTTTGTCGGCAAAATTTTTCGATTGTCATGAAAGTTTGTTGCTTGGCAATTTTGCGAATGACATTTTTGGATTAAATGTCATGAGCAAAATTGCCAAGCAACAAACTTGAATACAAGAGAAAAATTTTACCTTACAAAATTTTTAATTGAGTGGTATTCGACATGACTATTTCACGAGAGAAAAACTAAAAAATCATATGTTTAAACGTTTTATTTATTGCAAACTTCAATTATACAAAGCCAAAAAAAACAATATTATGAAAAAAAAATTATTTATGTAAAAAGTAAAATTATTATAATTGTACTTAGTAGCATTATTTTGGGGATTGTTGCATCATAACCTGTGATAAATTTAAGTTAGAAACTGAGGATTCCTTTTCTTTATTTTTATTTTCTGGAAGGTTCTCTATAAGTTGGAAATGGTGTTCTTCATTTAATTGTAAATATGGTTTCAAAGAATGGGCAGAAGAATGTCCTGTAAGCTTAATTACTTCTTGTTCACCAACTCCTTCTTTTGCTAATGCAGATATTGCAGAAGCTCTATTTGAATGATTTTTATTTTCTTTGTGTCTATACCTACCAATTGATTCTGCCGATATTTTCGTCCACTTTGAAATTGTATTAATTCCCAATGGTGAATTTTTGTACCATATTCCTTTCTCCCAATTTGGATGTACTGTTAAAAATAATCTTGTTGTTGTTAGATAAGGATTGGATTCTCTTTTTTCAATAATTTTTAAAAATAAACGAACGGGACACAAATTGTTGTTAGCATTATTTCTTACCAGCCACTTACTGCCAGATAAAGCTTTTGATCCTCCTTGTGTCGTTTTGGAAAAGATTGGATTATATTCTACCCTGCCAGTAAAATTACCTTTATTATCATATCCTTTTTAAAGTAATTAATATCACAATAAGCAGCTTCATTTCCACGCAATGCTAATTCGAACAAACCTAAATGAAAAAACTTTTTTTTTACCCATCAGGATTCTTCAGAATAGCTTTCTACCATTTCCATTAATTCTTCTTTGGTAGACGCGTTAGAACTTCTTTTTCTGGTTTCAGGTTCAGCCTGAAGCTTTTTACGTTTTGTATCCCTGACCAATCTAGCAAATTTATAGGTAATATCTTTAAATGGATCAATTTTGATGTTAAATTCTAGAAAATATTTTTCCTGAACCATTTGAGCAGTCGTATTCCAAAGTATTTTCACACTAGCTTCAGTATAATCAGTTCCATCTCTTTTTTTTCATGTTAAAACCATAATCTTCAAGAATTTTTGCTATAACTTGTTCAGAAGTATCCTTTTCTTACGTATAATTACGTGCGTCCAGAAACATTCTAAACTGTTCCCACGTTGTCTTCATTGTATTTCGCGGTAAACTTTGCTTAATTTTACTATCTTATTTTCATTTATTGAATTATTTCTAAATCTTGTATTATTCATGTTAATAATAGTTATTTAAATTTTTGAAACAGTTTAATAATTTTTAAACAGTTAAATAAATAAATAAACAACTTAGTTTCCTTAGAAACCACTAACAAAGATTTTATATTGAATTTTATCACAGAGTGATATAATTTTATACACATAGATTTGATATATTAAACATCAAAAAATTGCCGCAACAAGACAAAAAATTGCCAGTCCAAAACCTTCAAATTTTGTCAGTTATCAATTTACTCTAGTGAAATAGTCAGTAATATTTTACGTAGAGTGTAGACAAATTTTAAAAATGGCAACATGGTAAACAAAAACAAGGACTCAAACATATTGCACAGTGAAAATTCTAAGCCGATATCTCAACCCGTTCTGGAGTTATAGCTTCTGAAATTAATGTAAAATTGTGCTTGTAAAGTGAAGGCTCATTTAGATCATTCTTTAGCTGGCTGGTCTGCCATTTCATTCCCTGCACTCCCAACATGTGCCGGCACCCTAACTTTCCGCGTATTTTTTTGTATAACTATATGTAGTGACAGGACCTTGTATAGGGATTGCTGATTAGAAGAATTAAGTCGAGAACGGTCAATAATTCACGCTCAAACCCTAACCCTTTGCGAATGTCAAATCTACATTTATCACGATAGGGACAATTTTACTTCGCTCGGTTATTGTCCCTTTTTTAATAGTTTAATAAACCCGTTGCTAAAAATAGCCTCTATTGCATCTAAAATGTTTAGTCGTTGACAGAGTTTAATTATTGGATACGGCCATAAATTGAGACTTGAATGTTTCATTTGCAATAAAATTATTTACAACAGTCAGTGAGGATGTTTCAATTAATATATAGTCAACAGTGAGAGCATGATAAGGTTCTGGAGCTTTTTTAAGAAAAAATAAATACCTTGTGACAACGTAGTTCATTTTCTAATGTTCATTGAAACATTTTTCCCAACGCAAACCGTATACTAATTTATATTGACAGTAACCTGTGGTGTAGGCAACCAAACATACATTCTCGAACATTAACGCACTCGCTCTGCTCGTGCGTTAAATTATCTCGCTTGTTAATGGCCCCCATTAATACACTAGTTGGTTAAATAACTATTAAAATTAGAAGTATATGTACGCAATTAGGCTAAGCCACCCCTGAATCGAAGATAGATAATGGTTGCCATGACGACGTCTAAAAACTTCACGTCAAAACACAAAATATAACAGATGATAGAATATTGAATCATGCATCATTAAGATAAAAAAAACGAGACTAAAATCTCATGTGATAAAACCTAGATCATTTTTACAAAAATGACGATATACACGCTTTAAATAAATCTCGCATTGCTTGATATGAGTTGATGAAACAACCATACTACATGTGACGATAGGCTACATAACCTGTAAAACAAATCATGTACACAATTTTAACAAAAGTTTTAAGAAGTACAAAATGTATGTGCAAATTTAATTCTAGTCAAAGGTATGTAGCAAAAAATACTACGAAAAACAGTCCTATAAGAGCTGGAGTTGATCTATTATTTAGTACAAAATATTTATTAGCCTCAAATACTGTCACCTCTGGTTTGTTAATGTTAATTGGAGATATATGTCAGCAAGAGATTGAGTTTAGACAGAAATTGTTGAAAGAACGATACGATTACAAGCGATTGAGTAAGTAGAAAAGCTTATGGGTTAAAAACAATATATCTTATAAGGTATAATTTGTATTTTTACGGTTAATTCTTTGTTATAGCTCATATGTTCATTGTTGGATTAGGCTTAGGGCCTATCCATCATTACTATTACATTGGGATTGCCAAAAAATGGCCACAACGAACAACAAAGATTATATTATGGAAAATTTTGTTAGATCAAATCGTAATGTCACCAATCTGCATTACGGCCTTCTTTTTAGGATTAAATGCACTCGAAATGAAACCATTCATGCAAGTTGTTACTGAAATAAAAACAAAATTTTATGCAGTTTATTTAGTAAGTATTTAAAAGAAAAATACTTTTAATAATGTAGTTTCTTCTACAAATTAAGGCAACTTATTAAGTAAATGTTTTATTTTAGGTAGATTGGGCAATTTGGCCACCCACGCAATATATAAATTTTTATTTTGTACCAGTTAAGTATCAAGTTTTATACATAAACGCCATAACGATGCTGTACAATGTATTTTTGTCTTTTATTAAGTACAAGCCTGAAGATAGTTTACTACCAAATACAATTAACGTGGAAAGTGTGCCTAAAAATTGAGTTGTTTTTTTTTAGTTTTGATATATTTTATATTTGTTTTCAATATTAAAAACGTGGAATAATTAAATCATCACTTTTTTGATTGGCTTTTGATTAAGTCCCTAGATGGTTTAGCTTCACAATTAATCCTGTAGGTGGAGCAACATCTGTCAGATCTGTGGGTATCTGCTTGTTGCATGGGTCGACGTTTGCCTTGATACCACAAATATCTGCTATCAACTAATAACTTTATTAATTTTAAAGAATTACAAAAAGTATTAAATCTATCACGTGCATTAACTTTGACTTCCCATTCAAAATCGCTTCTTCTTTTTTTCTTTTCTACGGCCTCCGTCCCTGTAGCATTCAGTCCAGCGTAGGGAATCTATGAAGGCGCGAGAGTGCTGCCACATAGGATGTCCCGTCAATACTAAAATTTCTAATTTAGTGAGAACTGTAACGCCGTTAGTGGTAGTTGCCGATTCTTCCACATATATCAGCGCTGACATCCTAACGTGTTATCCATGGGACGGGTGTTATCTATGATCCTAACCTGACAACTGCCTGACGTGAACCACGCGTGTATCACAACACAACCCCGTGTTGTGACGTGCATCGCGAGTTTGTCCAGTTTTCGTTTTTAAAAACTCTTTTGCTTATTTGTGTGTGTTGAGTATTCGTAGTTGGTTTTTATTGTTTATAGTGGGATTTTTATTTTAAGAGACAATGTCGAGAATATGTTTTGTGAAAGACTAATGTGAAGTGTACCCGGTAAGCTCTATCTTTATAAAAAAACATGTTTTAAATGAAAAGTGACAAAAGTAGTTATTCTTTCATACAGCAGCATTTTTGTTGAATTCCTAACATTTATTTTTCTTCATGTTTGTCATTGGAATATGTAAAAAAAACGTTTCATTTATTGTATACTTTTTTTATTCATTAAAATATTCAAACTTGATGATTATTGCTTTATTTTTCTCACTTCGGGCATTGTATGGTCCATTTTTTGACATTTCATTTAATTTTACTTGACCTTTTGATTGTTATCATTGTAATATCAATCTAATGTTGAGTAACTTCAAATGAAATATCAAAAAATGGACCATAAATGTCATTTTGCAATAAAAGTAGAATTACAGTAATTTTGAATTATGCCGCCAAAAACTGTAAAATTACAGGAATCTTCTTTTTCGACTGTTAGCGAAGCTTACAACCATCTGATTTGGCGCCACCCGTACAAATAGAGGGCGCCACGGGTCAGTTTCCCATCTATAAGTAAAGTTTGATCATTTTATATACCAAAACAATACCCAAAGAATATTTTTTATTACAAAATGAATAGATATAACAACAATAAACGTTTATTTTTAAAAACAATATAATTTTAACACATTGATATTTGACCCATTGGCTTAAGATGTTCAGCAACTCCAAAATTACAACCTGTGGAAGCCAAAATATCTTCTACACCTACACCTTCGGCAATTTCAGTGAGGGTTAATCCAGCTTCGCGATCTACAGTGAAAACTGCTTTTTCCGTAATAATCATATCCACTACTTGCTTCCCGGTAATAGGCAATGTGCAATTTTCCAAGATTTTGTGACCGCCATCCTTGGCACAATGTTCCATGCAAATTATAACCTTACTTCCGGGAGCGGCTACTAAATCCATCGCACCTCCCATACCTTTCACCAATTTCCCCTAAAAACAAACATAATTCATTATTATTTTAAAAAAAATTTAAACTGCACTCACAGGTATCATCCAATTTGCAAGATCTCCGTACTGGGAAACTTCCATTGCTCCTAGAATAGTCAAATCGATGTGTCCCCTGGGAATTGAATAAAATCATCATTTTACCTCACAATAATTATCAGTCTGACTTACCCTCTGATCATAGCGAAACTTTCATCACTGCTGAAAAATGAAGCACCAGGTACCACTGTGACAGTTTCTTTTCCAGCATTTATAAGATCTGCATCTACTTCACTAGGATCGGGAAAGGGGCCAAGTCCTAAAATTCCATTTTCTGATTGTAGAAATACTTCCACATTTGGCGGGATGTAATTGGAGGCCAGCATTGGCATACCTATACCTAAATTAACTGTCAAAAACGTTAAGAAAACATTATTTACAACAAACTAGGAAGAAATATTGTTAATTAATTTTTACAAAGGATACCATACATTCCATCTTTGAATTCCATTGCTGCTCGTCTTGCTATTCTTTCTCTGTTAGCTGCTGCGGGGTTCTTTTTTACAACAGAGTCTGTATTACTTGCAACCTTTTGTACAGTTACTTTTTCGATTCTCTTTTCATATTTTTCTCCTTGTATAATCCTATCGACATAGATACCAGGTAAATGTACTTCATCTGGTTCAATTTCACCTAATTCTACGATTTCTTCAACTTCCACTATTGTCGTTTTAGCTGCCTTAGCCATTGGATAATTAAAATTTCTAGCAGATTTCCTATAAAATACATTTTGATGCTTGTCTACTACATTATGGGTCGGAAATATTACCTGAATAAAAGGTTTCCTACAGGATCAGCCTTCCAAGCTTTGATAAGTGCAAAATCACCAGTGATCGCTTCTTCCATGATATATGGTTTGCCGTTAAACATCTGAGATTCCCTTTGTTTGCTTGCTAATTCTACTTTACCTTTTGGACCATATTTAATAGGAGCTCCTCCTTCGTGTACAAGAGTTCCGTAAGCTGTTGGGGTATAAAAAGCTGGAATACCTGCACCACCAGCTCTTACTCTTTCAGCTAATGTTCCCTAACATTAAAAGGAAAAAAAAATAGTTGTATTTATATTGTTCAATTGAAGATAATTCAAATAGATCATCATGTAGTGTATCCATATATTTATTAAAAATGAGTTTTTTTTTAATGTGACTTTCGTGAAATAAATTTACAATGTTAAAAGTGCATAAATAAGATTACTTATATCAATTGTTATCAGTAATGATATGTAGGTGACCTTGAACCAAAATGATTATTGTTTCAAATCAACTTAGTACAAAATTAATAAAATCAAGCTTATTTCTAAATACCTGTGGAGTGAGCTCTACTTCTAATTCTCCTTGTAAGAATTGTTTCTCAAATTCTGCATTTTCACCTACATAAGATGCTATCATTCGTTTAATCTTTTTTTGTTTTAATAGTAAGCCCAATCCAAATTTATCAGTCCCTGCATTATTTGAGACAACTGTATAATCCTTGGTTTCCAATTTTAATAAGGCCGAGATAATATTTTCAGGTATACCACAAAGGCCAAAACCTAGCAAATTGTAGAAAATAGTTCTTATTTTTATTTCATTTGCATAACTAAGCCTCTTCAAACTTACCTCCAACTAGTAATGTTGATCCATTAGGTATATCTTTTACTGCTTCTTCTAAAGTAAATATTTTTCTTCTGTTGGGGCATTTTGTTGCAAAACAACAAATCGTAACCTAGGTATAACGCAAACAATTTGAATGAAAGTATCCGATTGTATTTAGTATTATATCTCACCTTTGTAAAATCTTGTGATACACAAGAACTCTTTAAAATTTGTATTCCAAAGGCTTTAGTAAGTAATCGAGATTTGAACATCTTAAACTTGAATTTTGACGCTTATGTGTATACTAAGAGGTTAAGTATTCATATAGCTACCAGAATTGGAACAATTACTAATTTTCTGTATGGTAGATCTGCATAATTATACATTAAAAAATACATAAATCAGAAAGGTTATCGGTATCACTATAAAAAATTATTATTTGTATTTTGTATGCATTTTTTTGGTTTTGAAAATGTCTAATTGTCTTACCAACGGAGATACTACTAGATAAGATTTAAGATCTTTGGTACTTACAGCATTAAGAATATACTTGATCAATACATAATATATATTTTATTTCTCCTACAGACAGTTTAAGCTTTTATATAATCAGAAAATATTAACATTATTATTATTATTATTGCAAAAATTGTGACATCTGTCTAGTCCCCAGTTGTTGGAATATTAGCCAGAACCATACAACTGTTATGTCAAACCATAGAAATTTGTCTTCTTCTTCTGGTTCTTGGCCTCATGCTTTGCAGCACCCGAGCAACAGAAATGTCTGTGGCTATCAAAACAAAAATAGTGGTCTGATGTTATCTATGGTTTGATGTCTACTGTTATGCAACCAGTATCACAGCGATTCCTATAAGTTATGTGATTTCTACACAGCTATTCTTCCTACATTGCAGTTTAATGTTATGTTTTTTAAAGGGTGTAAAATAAAATTTCAAAATTCCTCACTAATAATACATAACATTTATTAAATCTCCACACTTAATTACGAAATATATATATATATTTATATATATAAAATATTAAAACTAATATTAAAACCATTTTTATAAATCAGTCGAAAAACAATTATGATAATTTATTTCATATGTTTTTGCTGTTTATTCAATTTTTATATATTTATTATATTGTAGAAACTCTCTCTATCTATATTCAGTCAATTTGTTTCCCGACTAATATAAAATGTAAATAATACTTTTTGAATTGCAACAAAATTTATTCCTGGCACATGTATCATTTGAATCTTCCATCTCTTGCATCAGTAATGGCTCCCCAAAGTTCAATAATAATTTCATCGGTGAATTCAAAAGTCGAAAGGTCGGAATCATCTATAGACTCGGCAAAATCCATGGAATTTTGTTTTTCAACTGAAAGTTCCCATATTTGCGTCGCTAATTCGGAATCGTTAATTCCCATAAATGATTCTAGAATGTTATTTATTTTATCCACTCCTGCGTCCATAACGGAATCCTAAAACAAAATAATACAATAGTGTAAAAAATAAATGATCTTGTGTATGTTTGGTTGCATATAGAAAGACCTGTCATGTATTATAATGATTTTGTGTATGTTTGGTTGTCTATACCAAAATCGCTGTTTACAATAAAATATTTTGTGTATGCTTGGTTGCATATAGCAAAATCGTTGATGACAGTTAAGTATTGTTGCAAAATACTACAAGGATGTTTTATAAAAAATGTAACAGTGTGCTGTAAAAAAACCCACTCAAAATTGATACAAAACCGTGAATGCTACATTATAAATTTGTACGTTCCGCAATTTCCTTTTTATTTCAAGGTTATAGACATTTATTTGTAAAATATTTTATTTTTAATTAAAATATACAAACAGTCTATCTTTTATTTATTGGAAAAAATGACCTTGTAGGTAGGTATATGCAATACAATTTAATTGTCATTAAAATAGAATATACACAATGATCGAAAATATTTGTATAAAATTCAATAGTAAATAATTATTACCTGCTGTTGAATTTCTGCTTTTCCCCCTGCTTTGAACCTCAAGGTTTCTTTGCCACTTCCATATCCTTTTTTACTTCCATTGACTTTACTCATTTTGGGAGCTATACTGGTGAAACCACTTTTCATTGGTTCAACCAATCGAATTGTGAACGTTGCTCCTTTTGGTATTTCCTTTAGAGCCTTTGCAACTTCGAAATGACGTTTTCCAATCATATTCTCACCATCTAACTTTTCTATATGGTCTCCTACCTAAAAAACAACAAAATATTAGATATTTATTTCAAGAATTATTCCTTAAATTTACAATTAATAAATATTGTCAATAAATGAACTGTGAACAGTGTACGAACATGTACGCTACTGACTTTATTTTAATTTCTCCTACTTTTTACGTACCTTACCTGTATATGAGGAATATTATGTACGACTGAACCGTCTTTTATTCGTTTTATGAATGCATATCCTGATCCATTATCTGTAATTGTAAGTCCTAAAGCTTCTTCCGTCTTTGTTAATTCAACTTCTTTCGGTCGACCTTTGAAAATAAATAATCACATAAACTGACAGTCTACTTTTTAAATTTGAACTTTGACATTGAATCGGAAGTCAAATTCAACGAGGTAAAAGAAAAAGGAGGGAAGTTAAGCGTTGTAGTGATTTAACCAACTTTAGACGGAAGTCGTCATATTAGTGACATTAGTCATCAATTCTTGTGTCAACCGAGATAACCTTGATATACTGAAATGTGTCATCAATCATTGATGCGTTATGAGGATAGCATCATAAGTTTTTATCCAGGTTTTCTTATGATTTATAATTGGAATAGTTGTTAATCGATACACACTCCAATACACAAAATCACCAAACTGAGTGATACATATTTTGAAAACTAAAATAATCATAAAAAGTAACAACAAACGCGTTTTATTAACAACATTTCCAAAATAAGCGGAAAAGCGCTATCCCAATAAAAACCGTTCCTGGAACGTGCACTTCACTGGATTCCATTTCTAGTAGATTATCATATCGTTAGAATGTCATAAAATAATGTGATCTACTATGAATGGACCTTAATAAAATTTGACAACAAAGTTTTGTAGTCTTAAACTTCAAAATATTATTGATTGTCTAGTTGTCATATTTTTTTCGTTGTGTCAGATAGGGTCCAAATATTATTTTATTACTAGTTAATCTTGATAACGGTAGCTGAAACGCTACCGAAACGCGGAAATAAAAAAACATTATTGTGGTTTGATTCCCAAAAAATAAGGGAAAAAATAATAAGTAATGCCACAAGGAACTTACAGAATATAATTAGAAAGGTTATTTGTGAGTATTAGTATAAATTTAAGTTGATATTGAGTTGTACAATAGTCTTATAAAATTTTTGAATCTACCAAAATCTAACAACAAAAAGTATCACCTTAAAAATATGCATATTTATGAGAGTTTTTTGTCTCCCCTAATTGAATAATTTAAAGTACGCCTCTGGTTTGTTTACGGAAGTCGGCCATATTCAGAAGCCACTTTGGTCGATGATTCTTTATACTGTTATGTTCTCTCCATGTTCTCACCTCTCTTTTTTTACCTCGTTGGTCAAATTACGATTAAATACAAATTTGTCCAAACAGCTTGGGAGATGAAGCAAAAAATTTTCATTTACCTTTTCGATGGGCGAATATAAAGTCTTCTAATCCAATCTGTCCACCTAACAGCTTTTTCATATCCACTTTGTATGTATTTAAAGTACAAAATAATATCTGAAACAAGAGATGATGTTACATAGGCAGAAAATATGTTTTGTCAATTTGTAAGTGATTTTACGAGGCGAATGAACTGTAATATATTATACAGAGTGTCCCGTAAATTAGAGGCATGATAGATCGTTAAGAAATATTTAAAATAACCAAATGCAACTTTTCTCTAACCTTCTTAGTTTGTGAGATACAAGCTGTTTAAAGGTGTAGAAGAAATTCACATTTTATTTCATATCTTCTCGGGGAATGGAAGTTCAAATTTAAAATTTTTTGTAGGTTATTGTCTCTTCAAAACACATCGACTGTATTAATTGTGTCAAATTCTAATTAGCCAGTGGCGTGGTACGAGGGGTTCGTAAACTTTTATTGTACCATATTTTTGAAACACCCTGTTTTGAGAGCTAAAGACTTTTGTATGCAATTCTTTATTAAATTTTCTACAAAAAAGGTACACCTTGTTGAACTCGATAGAACACTCCGTTTTCAAGATTTTTTACTTTTTATTAGACACTTTTTTTCTTAAATAAATTTGTAGTACCCACTTGAAGATCACTTACAAATAATTTAAACACCAACGTTTCTTAAGGGTTTGTAATTCATAATTATTTAAGGAAAGATAAAGTTTTAAGAAAATATTTACGACTACTACAAATTTATTGTTTAAAAACATTACAACATAAATAAATGTAGTTTAAAAAAAAACTAAAAAAAACACGCTTTTAAAGAATATCGAACTAAAAGCGTGTTTTTTTAGTTTTTGGAACTTTAGTTATTTACGACAAGTTAGGTTTGAGCGACCGGGGGTGGCGACGCAAAAGATCTGACCGTTACGTTACGTTATGTTACGTTGCTTCGTCATGTGCCTTGCTTGCGTGCGTGTGCTCTCTCCTGAGTCTCTCTCTCGTTTACGAAGCAGCGATTCATATGCTTCGGCCGGGAATCGAACCCGGGTCGCCCGCGTGGTAGACGAGCATTCTACCACTGAACCACCGATGCTACATTAAAATTCTATGCAAAGCAGGTATTCGCAGTGCTGGTGATCTACTTGAATTTGTTCGGATAAATTTTCACTATTACATATTTCCATAATTTTTTTTGATTGATCTTTTTTGTTTATTTACAGCATCGGTTGTCAGGACGGTAGGTTGTGTTTACTGGTTTCTAAGTTTAACACGTCGGTAAGTGATTTACTTACCGTTCAGACGTCGAAAAGTAATAAATAACAATTTCACCAAAATGCAAAATATAGTTTAAACTGATCGAGAAGTATGAATGTCACTTTTGACATTTCGTTCATTTCGAAGAAATTTAAATTATTTTATTCGAAATTTATTTCAATACGATCGCGCAAAAAATGGTGGTATAAGCATCTCGAACGTTAAGGGTAATTACAACGTTTGCATGTAGA
>CAJUYG010000600.1:133170-155351 GCA_910591675.1 Galerucella calmariensis
TTTTTTTTTCTATAGACTCCCAGTGCACATAAATAAAATTATGTTCCAACTTGAATTGGATCTATTTTGTAGCTTTCGGAATCGGAAGTATGATTTACTCAGGCTTGGAATTTGGTCAATATTTCGAACTGGAAATAGACACAAAATGTCATAACGTTTTGCTGGCACTAACTCCCGCTACCCGAATGGCCTTCATTTTTATACAGATGTATTTTATATTCTTAAATAACGAGGTAACATAATATATTACCAACATTTTTTTTTATAAACTTTTATATTGAATTTAATATTTTAATTTTAGCAAATAAGTGTTTACAAACAAAAATTAGCAGCGAGATTTGGTTTAATGCACATGATAGGTACAAATTTATCTGTCTGGTTGAACGTTCTAGTTCAAGAAACCAAACATGAAATTCTAACTTTTTATAATCCTGAAAATAATACTTTAAAAATTTCGCATCGTATACCTTATAAAAGTATCATTTTAGGTAAGTTTTTAATATATTAAAAATCATGTACAGGTTGTCCCAATAGTTTGGGAGATACTGGACGGGTGAAAATAACGATAGTAGACTCCGTTTCATACAGTGTGACCCATTTTGTTTGGAAGCACCCCAGTAAAATCCACAGTGGTATTTTCATTAATTTTTTACGTAGAATATTAGACAAATATTTGAAATGGCAACATGGTAAACAAAAACTAGGACTTAAACATATTGCACAGTGAAAATTTCAAGCCGATAACTTAACCCGTTCTGGAGTTACAGCTTCTGAAAGTAATGTAAAATTGTGCTTAATAATTTGGATTGTTGGCAAAGTAGTCTATGACAATACGGTCATTAAAATTTCTTGCCTGCAATTTTTTTTTAAACACGTTTGGTCACTGCTCCAGTCTCAATAAATACTTTTTTTAATTTTGTGCACTACAAAGCAGCAAATACGGCGATCTGGATGTCTCCGATTAACTATTTCTATTACTTCTCGTTCACTTCCATCATTGTAACCACAAAAAAAGGTAGAACGTGTCGCGGGACACACGGTAGGAATTTTAGTTCCTTTGAAACAAAAATTATGTAATACATCTGACGTTATAGATAAACAAGTTGCATATTCCTCGGTGGTCGAGTAGTAAGCAAACCAGACTCACACGCGGTAGACCCGGGTTCGATTCCCCGTGAAGAAGTTTTTTTTATTGTTAATTTTATTTTTAAATAATTATTCTGCTTGATTTTAATAACGACAACAGGTAGACGTTTGAAATATTTAGCAGAATATTCATTATTATAGATAATGGTACGGTACCCTTCATGAGGGAGTCCGACTGGCAACATCTACTTATAACAGCATCGTATATTTAAAAAGTGAAACCGTAGCATTATAAAAATTGGACATTCAAGAACTGTACGTTTACCACAAAAAATGAGTGGAAACATAAAATTGAATTGTTAAATTTTTAATTTGAAGTTATATTAGTGCAGTTTATAAAAATTTTTATTTTCTAGATTTTTCTTAAGTGAGTCGTAGAAAAAATATGCTGTTCGACTCGTGTGGATTGTCCATATCGCACTTGAACAATTGAAAACTTCGTCCTCGTGCGATATGGCCATCATATCCACACTACTTGCACAAACTACTATTTCTATCAAAATATGCCCTTTTACATTTAAAAACATCCTGCCAATTGTCAAATCAATTTATCCATCCATTTTAAAGTTATCGAATTAAAACATTCAAGCTTTCAAAATTTCAACACCCTGTATTTCGAAAAGTAAATGTGCTAGACCCCTTAATCCTCATATTATTTTGTCCAATTTTACGACAGGAATCTACATGCAAACGTTGTAATTACCCTTAACGTTCGAGATGCTTATACCATTTTTTGCACGATCGTATTGAAATAAATTCCGAATAAAATAATTTAAATTTCTTCGAAATGAACGAGATGTCAAAAGTGACATTTATACTTTTCGATCAGTTTAAAATATATTTTGCATTTTGGTGAAATTTATTACTTTTCGACGTCTGAACGGTAAGGAAATCACTTACCGACGTGTTAAACTTAGAAACCAGTAAACACAACCTACCGTCCTGACAACCGATGTTGTAAATAAACAAAAAAGATCAATCGCTCAAAAAAAATTATGGCAATAATAGTAAAAATTTATCCGAACAAATTCAAGTAGATCACCAGCACTGCGAATACCAGCTTTGCATAGAATTTTAATATAGCATCGGTGGTTCAGTGGTAGAATGCTCGCCTTCCACGCGGGCGACCCGGGTTCGATTCCCGGCCGAAGCATATGAATTGCTGCTTCGTAAACGAGAGAGAGACTCAGGAGAGAGCACACGCACGCAAGCAAGGCACATAACGAAGCAACGTAACGGTCAGATCTTTTGCGTCGCGACCCCCGGTTGCTCAAACATAACCTGACGTAAAGAACTAAAGTTCCAAAAATTAAATCAAAATCGGTTGAAAAATGCGGATGTTACGGCGGTGCTTCCAACCAAAATGGTTCACACTATAAGAAGTAACGTGAAGTTCGCCAATGACCGTTTCATGCCATCGGCATAACAAAACGTCTATTTGTTCCAGGTCACGGTAATAATTTTGACCACCGAACAGAAAATACTTCACATCACATATCAACAAGAGGTCTAAAAGGTCCTCATCATTTATACGAATGCAGAAGAACAAACATAATAGGATCTTTAGTTCAAGATGCCTCGCCGTTTTTATTCCCCTGTACAATAGAATACAGCTTGATATGCGCAGCTATTCTATACGTTATGTGGAAAAGCATATCGAAACTACCACCAATCGGATCTGCAGCAGCGAAACTCAAATTAGCAGAACTCAATAAAGTCAAAAGAAGCCCACATCTTTATTCGGTGGACTGCGACAGAGCTCACAAAGGACTATTCGTAGGAATCCTTTTACTCGTTCTCACTATTATATCGTTAATATTATTTTTTGTTCTTATATCGCGCGCTGAATTCGTAGGATTAGCTGTAATAGAAGTAAATATATGCGAACTTACTTTATATGGTATGACGACCTTAGCTGCGATTATAGGCATGTGGCAAATGAGAAATTTAAAATATAATTCCAGCAAAAACTTCCATCTGGATAATATACTATTAGTTGGTGCTCAGACCGGTATGTTTATCTACAGTACCTTTACTATAATCGGTGGGCAATTTACCATTCAAAGAAGCACTGTGCTAGTACTAATAACAGCTTTAAGTTCCTTATTACAAACGACATGCCAAACTATTTTTATACTAGATGCTTCTAGAAGAACTTGCTATACTCCTGATCAAATGAAAAGGAAGCCCGGAAGACAGATAGTTACATTTCTGCTAATTACTAATTTGGCTATGTGGGCCATCAATACTTTGGAAAAATCTAGAGCTGAATCTCATCCGATTCAATTACATTTTTATGGCTTGTGGGCTTGGACTATCATTACACATGTTTCTATGCCATTGGCGATATTTTATAGGTTCCATTCGACTGTGTGTCTTTGTGAAATTTGGAAGAGGACGTATAAAATGAAGCCTACTTATCTTTAACTAAATATTCTCTAGCAGCCTCCAAAAATAAATCATTGTAATTGAAATACATCCGGGACCAACAAATATCGAAGAAAATATGAATTTTTTGAAAAATATTTTTATGCCACAGATTATACTCCAGCTTAAACTATCATTTGGAAATATTTTGAAATATACAGGGTGTTTTTATTGCATTTTCTGATTGCCCCTAAAAAATATAATACTCCTTCATAATGGTTCCCTATACCTAAATACAGAGGGTTCCAAGTTATGCTGACTTTTTTAAAAGAATGTAAAGGTATCAGTAATGACAAGCTTAGTTCTTGACAAACTTTATATTTTCAAAGTAAAAGGAATGGTCATAGTAATTGGTAACTGCATGTTATCAGGAAGAATGGTTCTCTGATAACAAACTCCTTAAACTTAAAATGCATGAAAATGATATGAATTTTTTTAAATGCTTCATAATAAATTACTACTCAATAAATTATGTGAAATAAATAATAACTAAAATTATTACAATAATTGTAATAACAACTCCTAAAATCAATATCACTTTATCTTCTTGCACTCTTTTTTCAATCAACCTCATTGTATGATTACTTAAGCCGAGGGTGTTTGCCATGTCCATTATCTTTCGTTGAGCTCCTTTCAGTGTAATTCTCTGAGATCTTAAAGTTTCCAGTGTATTATTTCCTGTGTAAAGCATCTCGTCTATACCCCTATGGGAGTTTTGTAGTGAATTTTGATGTTGCATTGCATAATCTATGTTGATAGCAGTAACATCTGGATTAGGTGCAAACCTCCTATTTAATAATTGTTCTCTTTCGTTAACAGCTGCTTCTCTTCGGGCTCTTTTTTGTTGAGCCGCTACTAGGCCAGCTTGTAAATGTCTACTATCGTATTTTAATTGATCACATCTCATTTTAACATTTTGCCTTTGGTCAAAAGGTAATTTTAATACATATAGATCCAATTTACTACAATTACTGCAACAAACAATATCTCAAAATGTTTGAATTGGGAAGAAACAGATGGAAAATATTACCTGTTTATAATACCAAGATTTTGTTGGATATTTTCTTCAACTTCCACAGCATTTTTCGCGTTACCTTCTAGCAGTTGAAAACTGGCTTGTGTCTGTTGAATTAGTTTGTTGGTTTGATTGTATAAGGTATCCATTATCCAGTATCATTTCCTTTTGCCACTTAATTTAAATTGTAATGATTTGTCAACCATCTGTCATAAAGACGTTTTGTTTTGATAAAATTTCAGGTTACTTCTTTTAGCAACAATATGTGTGGTCTCGTTCTAGTAGTTGAAGCACAGAATACACCAGTTAGTTGGTGTATTCTGTGGTTAAAGAAACATGCCTCGTTAAGCTTACATCCATAGAAACAGTAGCTGTTGGATATTATTAAAAATCGTAATATTTTCATTAATTAAAATTAAAAATATGCAATTGAGTTTATTAGCTAAAAATATGTATATAAATTTGATTCAGAGATTAATTAATTTGACATCAAATGTCAACAATCAAAACAAAAAAGTGGGGTTAGGTAAGAAAATTGCAGGTGTAGAATTATAATTTTTTTCCTTAAAAACTCTAAATATAAGATGCAAGAATAAGTGTCTCATAAAATATGAACAATGATTTCACTACTATGGCGGAAAAACGTAAAATCGGTAATCAAATTAGGATATCAACAGAGACATGGAGTTTCTATTTGGTCTCCCCTGGCTGAGGCATTCAATTCAAGACCTTCCTATAAGTTAAAGTATCACAAGCATAATGTAGGCTTGTTTGGTGTTCCTGAATTAACATCAGCTGAAGGTTTTAACACAGTGGAAGATGTGTGCATCAGCAAAGCGGATAATCTGATAGAGGAAGCATTAAGCGAACAAAGAAATAGAAAAATGGTTGAAATTTTTGATGATATGTCTGATTCTTTGTGCAAAGTTGCTGATTTGGCAGAATTCATCAGATTGGCCCATCCTGACAAGAGTTTCAGATTAGCAGCAGAAAATGCTTGTTGTGGTGTAAGTAGTGTTGTGGAAAAATTAAATACAAATGTTAATTTATACAATGCTTTAAAAAAAGCCGTTCTCTCGGATGTTGAAAACACTGGCTCAGATAAACACGTGGGAGAACTCTTTCTAATAGATTTTGAACAATGTGGAATACATCTTCCAGAAAAAGAAAGGAATAAAGTAGTCAATTTAACTAACAGCATACTTAGTCTAGGCCAACAGTTTGTTGCAAATTCTTCTAGACCCAGGATGATTAAAAAATCTGCTCTACCTCACAATGTTAGAGGTATTTTAGCTAGTGATGGTGACTCAATTTTAGTATCAGGTCTGTATACAGATTCAACAGATCCAATTGCAAGAGAGATGGCGTACAGGATATTCTTACACCCCGATGAAAATCAAGATCAAATTCTAAATGAATTGTTAACAGCAAGACATGATCTAGCGAATACTTGTGGATTTGAAACATACGCTCACCGTGCTTTAAGAGGTTCAATTTCAGAACGACCTGATCAAGTTATGGAATTTTTAAATAAACTTTCTCAAGATATATGGCAAAAAACTCAAATTGATTTTAATATTATGAACAAGATGAAATCAATTGAAAATGCCCAAAATGGACCTGTAATGTCCTGGGATGTACCTTATTTCACACAAAAAGCTAAAAAAGATTGGTTTCGAATTTCCATGAAAGAATATTCTCCTTATTTTTCCTTGGGAGCTTGTATGGATGGATTGAATACAGTATTCACAGCTTTATATGGAGTACAACTAGTCATATCTGAACTTTCCCCAGGCATGTATTATGGAATTATTATGTTTTATTTTAATTTGATTATAATTTGTTATTTTAGGAGAATCTTGGTCACCAGATGTTTATAAATTATCAGTAATACATGATAAAGAAGGTCTGTTAGGTTATATTTACTGCGATTTTTACGAACGCACTGGCAAACCTAACCAAGACTGTCATTTCACTATTAGAGGAAGTAGACAACTTAACAGTGACTACCAACAACCAATTGTGGTGCTTATGTTGAATTTACCAACACCTCGTTGGTCTAGTCCATCTTTATTAAGTCCTAATATGGTTGACAATTTATTCCACGAGATGGGTCATGCAATGCATTCCATGTTGGCTAGAACTAAATATCAACATGTTAGTGGCACTAGGTGTAGTACTGATTTTGCTGAAGTACCTTCTATTTTAATGGAATATTTTGCTTCGGATAACAGGGTTCTTAGAAAATTTGCTAGGCATTTTCAAACACAACAACCGATGTCAGAGGATATGTTACAGAGGTAAGTAAATATCTGTTAAAATCCAGAAAAATATCTCAAGATTTCTCGTTTATAGATTATGTGCTTCTAAACGATTGTTCACTGCGAGTGAGACTCAATTACAAGTATTTTATGCTGCAATTGATCAAAAATATCATAGTAGACATCCACTAGAAGGTACGACAACTGAAGTTTTAGCAAACACTCAAAAAGACTTTTACAATTTACCATATATACCAAATACAGCTTGGCAACTGCGATTTAGCCATCTTGTAGGATACGGAGCAAAGTATTATTCATATTTAGTATCTAGAGCTTTAGCATATTCCATCTGGAAGAAATATTTCGAAGCTGATCCTTTTAGTAGAACAAACGGGGAAAAATATCGAGAAGAATGTCTCAGTCATGGTGGAGGAAAAAATCCGAGAGATTTGGTTACAGAATTTTTGCAAGTACCACCTGATCCAGAAGTTTTAGCCAAGTTTTTAACTAACGAAATTGAATATCATCAAAGTCAAGTCGATATGGTTTTAGTAGATAAACATAAAGTATTGGCAACTTAGTGGAAAATTGGAAATTAAAATTGTATATAGTGTAAATATATTGTTATTTTTAAAATTATGTAATAAAACTGCATTTAAATAATTTTAAACAATGTTTAATTTGTATATTTGGAGTATTAAAATTACAATTTCTTGATCAATTGGATTGTTTATAATGTTGGTCTTGTGTTAAAAATAATTTCAAACTACATCCACATAAAAAATTAAGTATAGTAACAGACGAATATACAAATGAATAAAAATTCACCAAAAAAGTTAAATCTTAAAATGTAAAAATAATTATCAACTACTACTAACTTTCGGGATCTCGTTATTTAAAAATTCTTCATAAATACTTTTTGGTAAAAAATACTTCTAATCGCGTTGTAATCGGGAATATCTCGAATCCATATTACTTACCGATTACTTTTAATTATCTAACTACTTATAATTTTTATTATTTTAAGATTGTAAATATCCTTACTGTCAGTGTCAAGTATTAGTCGTTCCATGTCATGTCCACAGAACTAATTAGTTCTGTGGTCATGTCCCATTTGACGTCTCTAACAACAGCCACTACATTGATACCACAGAAATAAACGTACGTTTCTTCTTTTATTGGATAATAAACATTTCTGTGGTCTAAAACGGTACAAGTTTTCAGGCACACTTTTTTTTCAGTACAAAAAAGGCAGCTAAATACAATTTATTCAAATAATTTCACAATTGGATTTGGAATACTGATAAAAACATATTCAAGATATAAAGTATCCTCCTGGATATACGAAATTATCAAAATATTGCACAATTCACATTATTTTCACTTGCATCCACATAAAAAATTAAGTATAGTAACAGGCGAACATACAAATAAATAAAAATTCACCAAAAAAGTGAAGTCTCTCAAAATGTAATTGTAACTTTCGGAATCTCTAATTAAAAATTCTTCATAAAAACTTTTTGGTAAAAAATACTTTTAATCGCGTTGTAACAATTCTTCGGGAATGTTGTACAGATTTAGAACCGGATAAAAAGTTGGAGGCTGTTCTACGAAATTTTCTGGAACTATAACTGGTTGAGGTTGCGCCAAAACCGTTCCAGGAGGATTCCGGTGAGGCATCCCCGTTGGCGGAATGTCTTGTCTTGTCCTACAAGTAACACTCGTATTAATACCGTGTCTTCGTTTCATATGTTTATTGTAATTAGGCCAGTTTGTGAAATGGTGTTGGCATTCGTTGCAGGAATATGGTCGTTCTCCTAAAAATTAAATAATTCAGTACAAATCATAACATCTAGTTATTGAATAATATATGCAACTAACCATACATGGACGTATTGCAATGCGTATCTGCCAAGTGTCAAAAAAGTGTTTTGTTTGTAGATCTATGGTTTGTAGCTCGGCCATTACATAACCTTAGTTTTTTTGACGTTTGCATATAAACTTAACAAAAAATGTCGACAAAAAGATTAATTATTACAAACCTGTATGTTGTCTTCTATGTGTAGTTAAAACGCCCTTAAATCTAAAACATTTTCCGCAAAATTCGCAAGTGAAAGGCATCGCGCCCGTGTGTATTCTGTGATGTTCTTTGAGGGTTCCTCGTTCTCGAAATTGCCGACCACATATGTCGCACCTATGAGGTTTGAGTCCGGAATGTACGGAACTATGTTTACGCAAACGTACCAACGTCTTGAAAGTCTTTTCACAAATAATGCAAGTAAATGGTCGCGCAGCTGTGTGCGTTAAAAGATGGTTGTCTAGATTACCTATAATAAGTGTTGACGTATATCTTTATAATTAATTATGTAATTTATAAACATTACCTTTTTGTACAAAACTTTTCCCACACTGATCACAAGTATAGTCTCTAATCCCGCTATGTATCCTTTTATGAGCCATTAGATTGGGTTTGGTACCAAATCTTTTTGGACATTGATCACATTGATATTGATTCTTTATTTCTGCAGGCAAGTGGGATCGAGAATGTACCTAGATCACAAAATTCATTATATCAAAGTAAGATTTAAAGGATATTTTGAAAATATTACCACTAGTGATGATTGAATCCTAAATTTCTTTCCACAAGTATTACAATTATGTGGTTTTTCTTCTCCGTGCTGAGATCTGTGCTGGTCTTGTTCAGCAACTGTCGGAAACCACTTGTAACATAGATCACAGCAAAGCTTTAATTTACTTCTATGTAAACGAGCATGTGCTAGAAATACACTGTATTTAGAGTATCCCTTTGAACAATCTGCACAAGAGTATCGAGGTGGTAAATTGTGGGCTGTGGCATAATGATCTTTGAGATCGTCAGGATTGCCGCAAATTTGCTGACACTCTGCACAATTAAAAGGATAATTATTCCATCCACAGTCTTCGTTAGGTAACATTGTACTATCGATTTTTACCTCGAATTCCATGTTTTCTAACTGAGGATTGGAAGAGTTGATTTTTTTTCGTAAGCCTTTTCGAATCTGAAAAAATCCAGTATTGGTGATCTCCAAAAAACTCATTTTACACTGTCAATATCCATTTAATACATCAAAATAAGTGATCACCTCATTCCTTGCATTTCGGACTTTCCGTTTTTTCCATCCAGCTGTATTTTTTATTGTTGAATTATTTTCAGATTTAACTGAAGCTACGTCAAATATGTCCAAGCTATCTTCATTTAAAAACTGACCTTTATTATTTTCTTCTATATAGTCTAATTCTACCATGGATCCGATATCTGAATGAATAACATTCGCATGATCTAATTCATTATTGGTAGGTATAGATACAATGTCTTGAATTCTACTCAGAATATTTGCCAAAATATCCTGAAATATATATGAATATAATGGAACATAATCTAAGGTGAGTAAGATACTTGCCTGTGCCTTTTGAATTCTATCATTGAATGTCCATGTTTTTTCCACCATTTCGTAACATTCTTGGCATACACATGTTGGTAAATTATCACCTACAGATACTTTGATTTGAAATAATTGGAATATTTTTGAGCAAAAGACAACATCTTGGAGAATAGATATTTGACCTGGTGGACATTCTGCACAAAGGCGGCACCTCGAATCCATATTGCTTACGAAAACGATTACTTATCTAATTTATAATTTTTAAATATATTCTGAGTGTATAGTATTACATTTTAAGATTGTAAACAAAAATATGAATGTTTTAGACATCCTTACTGTCAGTGTCAAGTATTAGACGTCCCATGTCATGTACTATTTGACGTCTCTAACAACAGCCACTTTATTGATACCACAGAAATAAACGTTTCTTCTTTTATTAGATAATACACATTTCTGTGGTCTAATACGGTACAAGTTATCAGGCACACTTTTTTTCAGTACAAAAAAAGCAACTAAATACAATTTATTCAAATAATTTTGTCATTCGATTTGGATAAAAACATATTCAAGAAATAAAGTATCCTCCTGGATAAACGAAATTATCAAAATATTGCACAATTCACATTATTTTCACCTGTATATATTTTGTTAATGTCCATTCACTGTGTAGTGTTTCTTCTACTTAACCAGATGGTTAGTTTGATGCATCAAGCTGCTTAAATGTATAACTCTTGATAATCTCTATCACTGACAGGTACTTTCATTTGTTGTACATAATCATATCACTTCCCACTGTTTGAACATGGTGACCAACAGTTCATTTCATGCTTGTAGAGGCTAAATTAGGAACAAGTTCTTCAATTTCTTTAGGAATACTTCTCGACTTCCAGGTGGTTGAAAAATTGAAGCAGTCCATGTAATAATACTGATCGTGAATGTTATTAATAGCATCATAAACTTCTTTAAACAAGTTTTTCTGCATATGATCTTTAAGTACGATTAAGTATGTAACTAACTGTGCAGCATATCCTTTTCTTCTATCGCTTAGTGGTCTCTCAGCCCATTTGGAATTTGTTGTTTCCAATGCTTTATCTAAATAACTGGAAGGAAAGTGTAAATGATAAGTCAATAGATCTGATATAGTACTTAAACTAACTGGTACACTGCCAGTTTTTTTCTTCTGGATAATCATATCTACAACTTGTGTGTCAAAAATATTTCTAGCAAAAACTTTATATTTTCTGTACAAAATATCCAAGAATGGTCCAGCTTCATGTATTACTTTACAAGTATATTCTGCTTCGAATATAACTTTTAATTCGGGGTAGAAGTGACTTTCTGTTTGACTTTCAAAATCAAATAGATATGTCTTATCCCATAGACTCACTGCTAGTAATTTTATTGATCCTGTTCGGCTTTTTTCCACACCAAGTCCCGCTACACCCACAGTTTCTGCTCTATTTAATAATTCTATTGCTTGAAAGTAACGTGAATCTGGTTTATCAATGTAAACAAACTCTTGTGACATGGTCTTTAATCTATCGTATTCATCATTTGTTAGTAAAATCTTATTAAAGTCTTTTTCTGCCATATTTTGTTGGGAAATTTCCGACTTCTTTGTCTCTTTAACCCTGAATCGTTGAATCGTTTCAATTTCATTTCGATAATAGGAATACTGTCCAGTTAACCTTGTATTATCATTATTATGTTGTTTTATGTTTATCAAATCAATCCGGCTTTCTCCGAGATCGGATATATCTCCTTCAAAAATATCGGCTGAATATAATTTCAATATTACATGGTCACCTACTTCGTATTGCTGTTTATATGGACATTCGTTTTCCATTTTTATAAAAAACTTATATTTCGTGGCTCTTCTAATATCAAAATTAAGTTGTAAACAACTAAAAAAAACACTTTGGTGTCAAGGTCACATAAACGTCAGTTGTCTTCTTCTTTTTATAAATTACAATGGCCTCCCATCCTATAGGACATCCATCCAGCGTTAACGTCAATTGTTCGAAAAATAAGTTGAGAAGAAGAATGCCTCAACATTGATATTGTACAGTTAAAAAAAAATTAGGATTTTGTATTTTTATTAATTGAAAACGAAATCTATACTGAATTTGTTAAATGTATCGTACTATATGTAATTGTAATTGTAATTGATACATTCAAAGAACTACATATTGATATTTGTTGTGAAAATAAATGAAAACCATTTTTTTAAAATAAAACCACCTGCTAGTTTTGAATCAAACTGTAACCAAACAAACATGCTTTCAATAATCTGTGTAGTGAAGTGAAGACGTCAGCAAAGTTTCAAGATTTCAAGATTCGATATCTAAACTCAAAGATAATCATTTACATCAATTTTATTTGATATACATTTTGGAACAGGTAAGTTAATTATTAATTTGTCACATTTTTTTTGTAAATTCAGCTAGAAACTACACATTCATCTTGTTGAAAAATATGTATAGTAGTATATAGTTTTATTTAATGAAACATATTGTTTCAAACTATTTAAGTAATTGAAATGGTTATCAATAAAAAGAAATCAATATGGATAATTGCATATGGGTACTGTATCATGAGTGGTACCTAGATTGACATCTTCTGACCTACTAAGAATAGATCACTCTTACCTTTCAAGATAAAGGGATAAATAAATATTAATTTAAAATTGAGGGTGGTTGTTGAAAGATAGGTACATATTTGTTATAAATTACACGAACTACTGATCTATATTGTGGTTCGATTTACATTCAAAGTTTAACTGTAATTGTGGTAAAACCCTATTGTAATGAGGGAATAAATGATCAGATTCTGATTCAAAATTTATATATTTAGAAATTTTCAATGAATTATCAAAAATATTAACCTGTTAACAAACAGTTATTTATCTGGTGGTTAAAAATCTCTTGAGATTATAAGTAGATAATTTAAAAATATCAATTCAAAGATTGTGTTTTTGTCTTGAAGAATTTCTTATCAATTCTATGTATTTGAATAGATTTATGAAATAATTGTTTGTTTGTAATTAATTTAAACTTTGGTTATTAATATTGGATGTTGGAGACTGCTCTCAATTGCATCGGAATTGTTCTAGGTCAGAAAAAATGCGTTACAAGACAGGAAAAACAAAAGAAACTTCCAAGGAAAAGAGGGAGAGACGAAAAGATGCTCAAGAAAGATACACACACTTTAAAACCATAGTATTACCTGGACTGACAGCAATTGCTTTGATAATTATTGTCTTTGTTTATTTGAAAACAAGACCAAAAAATGGTTATATAGATTGATACAAACATGTAAATATTAAGTTTATTTTTAAAAGTATTAAAGTTTGTTACACAAAAGAGGTTTTATATTCATTTCACAAGGAATTCAAAAATGTAAAAATCTACAGGGTGTTCCATTTAAAATTACAAAGTTGATAAGCATTTTGAATTCCTTGGATATTCTTAAAAGGGTATGAGCAATTTTATTTAAAAATATTAAACACTTGAGGAGATACTTAGGGGGTTCCATACTTTATACTAACTCTGTATACTCTTCATTTCACGCATAAATTTATGAGATACAGGATGAATAGGTAATAAAAATAAAACACAAATACCACGAGTATCGTTTTACTCATAAATACTATCACAATATTACATAAATATTAAAAAATATCATTTCACTCAGTGCATATCTGGCCAAAAGTGATAGCCAACATCAGAAAAGTCTTTCCCTCTTTCAAACACGAATGCCGCATCGATACTGTTCTTTGAAAAAACGTAAATTGGGTCCCTCCGTTTTATAATTAATTCACATTCAACACTTTTTATGTACAAAATATATGGTTGACTATATACAATAAAGACGAGATGCTTTTTGTTATTTACCGGTACAATTTTAAATATCAAAAATATATATACAACAATAGAAATTATAGATGTACCGTCGAGATTTATATCAGAGTTAAATGCTAATGCCACATCAATAAATTACATAAAAATAATGTAAAGTAAAAAGTTATAAAAAAAACTGTATATCTTTGAATAAACAACATGGATGACATATTGCCCACCAATAGGTTTATATAGAAGCTAACTGCAATTTTTAAAGGAAACTGTAACTTACAGCTATGACAGCTGTGTCTAAGTATATTTCTTCTTTTTTTTAAGGACTCGTCCAAAGAACATGGAAGATTTATTCTTTTCTATTCTTCTATTGACAACCTAACCTTCTACCATACCATTACAAATTATAAATGAACTTGTATTAAAAAAAGATGGTTGTTAAGTAACACTTTAGTCCCTATTGGAAAGGAATAGAGAATACATATTAAATTGGCAAGTATAAGAAAAATATTCGGTACGTGTTACTATTACTACATTTTTTCAATTGATTGTAAGTAGCTTAGATAATGAGCAGGTTATCAATAGTCATTGCAGATTGTTAATACACAGAAAAATACTGATTTTAAACTGAATCAAATCAGAAACTAACCGAGACATTTACATTAAAAACATCCCTCTTTCTCGATCACATTCTTTATAAATATAGCCTATCACAGCAAGTTTGATATGGCACCACCGAACCAAGCCATAATCATCGGCAAAATGTACGTTAACAACGCTCTAGTAAGCGTCATACTATTCGTATTCGTATTGCCACTCGATGTCCGAACTACTTCGGGCACTCGCGTACTGCTCGGCGTTGATGTTGGCAACGCCCTACTTTCTTCTTCGTCAGCTCTATTCGTATCGATAAATGTCAGTCCCTTATCTTCTTCCAACTGAAACACAAAGATAAAATTGTTAGTAATTAAGTTTTTGATAGTCCCAAACGATCATGGTGAATATTAGATGTAGGAGGTGAAATTTTAGGGCTAAAACAAAGTAGAAGTCTTTCTATAGGGACGTCATAACTCTCCAAGAGAAGTGACGTGGGTGGGTGGTACAGATATCTCTAGAATTGAGGGTAATCTTACCAAGACAGAAAGAGACGAAGAAACAGTTAATTAAAGGGAAAATCTTTCATAGCCTTAGTAGGTAACTTAACAGGCTTTGAAGGTTTAAAGGACATGCAAAGCTGTTGTGATTGATGTGGAAATTCTGACACCGAGAGGGGGAAATTGCAGAGGACTTCCTCTGTACTAGAGGATGAGAAGCCACTGGTAAAAAACTACACGAATAAAAAGAAGAATGTAATCTAGACTTGGGCATTCTATTACCTTTGTTTCAACTTCTTCATCTTCTTCAGCACCATCTCCAGATCCGGAACCACTGCCATCTAAAATTTCTTCAGTGTCATCCACCATTTCAACTTCTTGTCCTTGATGGGCTTTTCTTAGTTTTTCTGTGAGTCCTTGAAGGACGTAGGTTTGTTCATTGACAAGGGGGCGGTCGCCTACACCTAATTTAATTTGATACGAAGTACTGTTGGTGTTGGTACCGTTCCAACATTGAGAGGTAGCCGTGGTGTTGATGGAGTTTAATATCGATAAGTTGTTGCAGTATTGATATGGTAGATTCATCCAGAAGAGTTTGGTTTCTTTGATTTTCTGAAAAGAAAAATAAATATATAAATTTGAGGTTAGAGTTTGGAGAAGATTGGAATAATGGTACCATTATGTATATTAGAAGTAAAAAAACAAACAAACAAATATTTTATCTCAAAGTAAAAAGCTGTTTTTTTTTCCTTCAATAATATTTTCGCGTTTTTCTTTTCAAATTATTTTCTCATCATTCACACTACGAAGAATAACTTTGATCTAAAATTATGTGGTTCAATAAACTGCTAGTAAAAAAATGCTATGATAAAATGATAATGTTTGCTTTTACAAACTTACTTTTAAAATATTTTGTTTATCCTTTAGTCTTTTAAATGATAAGCAGACCATGATTATAGAGTGTTGGTGGAGAAATTATGTGTTTACACTATAAATAAGTCTTTCCATGTTGAATTTACTACTGGTAATTGGTGCCAATGATATTTTCAAGGTGATTTTTTAAAATTCTTAATTGACTTAATACTAACAAACATTGGTTACGTTATATTTTACACATACAAGAAATACTCTGTGTTGATTATAGGGAGAGACGTAATTGAGATATTGCTCGGAATGTTTCTGTCTTTAGTCCAGTCTACAAGTTGAAAAAGGTGAAAAATAGAGATAAAGCTCCTAAAAATATGAGCAATAGCTCATTGGATTCGGAATGACCTCTAGAAATATGTGATTTGAGGATTTTACTGCACGTAAAAAATTGGAAAAAAGGTCCTTAAAGAGGAGGAAATTTCCGAAAAAAAGTCCCAGCTTCCGGAACTCTACATCTATTATTAATAGTTTTAATTTAACGCTGAAAATAGGGCTCCGTGCAGCGATTACGGAATGGGTGCTCTGCCGCTAAACACAGCGTACCACAGAAAATTATTTTTTTATAGTAACAAATATGAACTTAAAATTGAAATAAATTATGGTATCATCAAGATACTTGAAAGAATTTATGCCCGTTGGAAAATAGCTATTTATGCCATCAGTTACGAAATGCCTAATTTTGTGTAACGCGTGAGATTTTTGCGGACCGAACGAAGTGAGTTTCGCAAATTTTGAAGAAAGTAATAAAAAAATAAAATTTAATATAATTGATAAAAATTTGGAAAACATAAATTTAGTTTGTTTCTGTTACTTCATGTTAGTTGTCAGTTTGACATTTTGTAAAAAAGTCTAGACGGAAGGTTTTTAGCGAGATTGATATATTTTTAGTTATATTTTAAAAAAATGAGTGATTCAGGTTCTGAAGAGCTACCAAGCGATATTGAAGAGGCAGCAGGTAATGCTCTATTATCACTAATTCCCAAAAAGTAAAAGGCAGTTTATGATTTGGCATACGAAAAATTTGTTACGTGGTGTGATGAGAAGAAAATTAAACATGTTATAGAGAAAGTTTTACTTGCATATTTTGAGGGTAAGAAAGATCTAAAAGTTTCCACATTATGGACACTTTACTCAATGTTAAGGTCTGAACTAAATCTGTAAAGGAATATTGATATTAAAAAATATACAAATTTGGTAGCATATATTAAAAGGCAAGCGGACGGGTACAGTGCTAAAAAGTCAAAAGTTTTTATTAAAGAAGATTTTGCCAAATTTTTAGTGGAAGCTGATGACAAAGAATACTTAATGGCTAAGGTTGCAATGATAATTGGAATGGCAGGAGCATGCAGAGAAGCAGAATTAACAATTCTTCCAGTTGAAAATGTTATAGACGAAGGAAGCCATTTTCGTGTTAATATCCCACCTTCAAAAACAAGTTATACGGCGGTTTGCAATTACCACTGGAGTCATTGAAAATACGAATATTGTTGAAATATTAAGAAGATATATTAAGTTGCGTCCCCAGGTTCTTAGACACAACAGATTTTTTGTAAAATATGCGAATGGAATATGTACCGGAAATCCAGTGGGAATTAACACATTTAGCAGTCTGCCAAAAGTTATTGCACAATTTCTTGGTCTTTCAAATCCTGTTCTATATACTGTCCACTGCTTCAGAAGAAGCTCTGCCACTTTCCTAGCAGACAGTGGCGCTGATATTTTAAAATTAAAGAGGCATGGAGGTTGGAAATCTACCTCTGTTGCGGAGGGTTGAGCGGGTTTAGTATATCTGCAAGATAAAACCAACCATTAGGACAATATCACTTATAGACTGATTTCGGACCCTCATCAGTAAAAGGTAGATATCATCCGTCCAGTAGCTCTCAAAGCATAATTCTAGACTGGGAAATCATTGATATCGTACAAATACATCAGTCTCGGTAAAGAAAACGTTAAATATACGATAATAGTGACATCTTTTGATAACACTCTTCACTAAACTGACATTTTCTTTGTAGAACACTGTAAATAAAGCAGTCTTTGATAAACTCCATTCCGCGTTGTTTGATCACACATCTAACACGATTGCAGCTTGCACGCTACTGAGTGTTTTACATTGGTTGTGTTTTGCTCGATTTTTTTAATAGACTCACCTGTTTAATGTCAACGATGATCTTGTCCAAAGGAGAAGGTTGATTTTCCGCAGTACTCATCGTTTTCTTGTGTTTTTTTCTACCAGTATTTTTCATTGGTTCAATTTTTATTTCGGTGGTAGGATTAGTGTCTTGTGCCGAATCTGTGTAATCGGAATCTCTTTTTGGTCGGCTGAATGTTGGTTTTCCGCATAGGCTGTATATTTTTTGCGATACTTCGGTTCCACTTTCTTGAAAGTTCATAATTGCTTCGGAAATTTTTATGTTCAATG
The DNA here is from genome assembly GCA_910591675.1 of Galerucella calmariensis. NCBI lineage: Eukaryota > Metazoa > Arthropoda > Insecta > Coleoptera > Chrysomelidae > Galerucella > Galerucella calmariensis. The sequence goes on from CAJUYG010000600.1 coordinate 151,739, forward strand.
GTTCTACGACTATTTCTATGTTGTAAGGACCTAGCAGTCGATCTCCAACTTTGTCAATTGCATCTACAAAAAAGAATAATGTTATCGAGCAATCAACAAATTTTTTAACAATTTGCAAAAAGTTTCAAATTATTTATTATGTTTTCACTACTGCTGTGAAGTTGACAATTATTGCTTCTTCTGGCCGACTGGCCAATACTTTTAGATAGGACCTTATGGCAAGTGATATCTCGTTTGAAAGGCATTGACATTGGCTACATAGCCATATTAATTTTGTTTTGGGTTTAAACTAATTTTGACGGATAAATTAAAAAAATTCACAAATTATTGAAATTATTTTTTTAAATTTAATTAATCAAATATCAACAATGGATTCTTATAGCAAGTGTTCGAAATGTGCTCCGTCTACTTCCTGACAGTAATACATCCTATTAGTAAACTCTTGTCGTACTCGCTCGAATGTGTCAGCTGAAATTGCATTGCATTCTTCAATAATTCAAACGAGATATCACTTGCCATAAGGTCCTATTTAAAATTATTGGCCAGAGTGGCACTTTGACGTCATCTATTACTATTACGTCACCTGTTACCTTTCGTAAAGAAGTTTACAACACTTTATTTTCACCCTCCAAATTTTATTAATGTAAGTGTAGCCGTTCAAAAGATACGAGGGAGGGGAGGGGACTTTTGAATAGCACTGTATACATATGTCTTTGTGTCTTTGTCAATTACGCCCTCTAAACGTGGAATAGGAAACTAATTTCCAGCAGTTAAATTTCTGAGTTACAGCGGTTCACCTCTCTTAATACTAAAATGTAAAAACTTACCAATCAAATTATCCCAATGATTGGATATCTCAGTATGATACCTCAAACAATTTTGCATTGTTGATATACAATACATCGAGCACGGAACACCTCCATCTTCCCCCTTGCATATACCGCAATATCTCATCTTGGCACTCTCCTTGTAACAGTCTTCCCCAACTTTCAATTCCCCCAGTCTTTCAGCCACTTCACCGGCTTTCATCAACGATTTAAAAAAAGTTCTGGTCGCTACAAACGATCGTCTAAGTTGTACTCCAAGTTTATGGGGCACGTCTCCAAAGGGTTTCATTTCCTGCATGTGACTGGACACGCAATCGAGATAGCTGTCATCGAATGTATATTGTGCATTGATAACTGTAAACATTCTTTGGTATAAGATGCCGAAGAAGGTGTCCATGGTGTCTGAAAGTCGAACCGATCCTTTTTTGTAATACGTTTCCAATTCGTTGAAAAAGTCGCTGAAGACGTCCGAGTTTTTGAGGTAGATCTTGCCGTAGGTACGTTCGAACATCTCGTGAAATTCTTTTTTCGAAGTTTTCATCATACCTTGGAATTGGTCTGGAAAATAATGAAAAATTTTATGGGTTTATAGTCCATTTTTACGTACGAGAAAGTATAGTTTGGCAAGTTTATCTGGAGCTACGGGGCATCGGCAAGAGGCGAGGAAACATGGCGGTATCTGTCATGAACGTACGGTACCTATTTTACCAAGAAAAACTGAAAAACAAGAGAAACTAGAGAGTGACGTCGTACTTTCGCATATATCTATGGTCCGAACATCTGTTTTGAATTACATTATGGAACCGCACACCATCGATACACATTAGGATTCATGTCTATGATAACTAATCGCACAAAATGTTTCAAATTTTGTTTATGTATAAAAAAAAATTTTAGCCTGCAAGCTGTCAAGTGTTTAAAGTTTGACTTTGACACAGATCATAGATAACCTATCGACACAGATCACAGATTTACGAATTGATGATGTCATAGACAGACGCCATTACTATTCTATCGTTTTGGCGCATAGTTTGAAATGTGTTTTTAAAAGTTGAAATTTTCCTTTAAAAACTTTTTTTCTTAGAGAAATAAAATTTATTGTAGATAAAGTAGATATATACATGGAAACATCGTGGAGCAGATTTTCAAAATCAGTCATCATGGGTATGACGATGGAAAGGGAACCCCCCATTTTCACATCATGGACTCCCAATATTTTTTTCGTTTACATAGACCCCTGGGGGTCGATATAGACCACTTTGGGAATCAGTGGCCTCAATTTAAAATGTAAATAATAATATTTGGTTGACGCGCTTCTAAATAACGAAATAATAAAAAAATACTTACCGTCGAATTTTCTAGCTCTCGATTCAATGATGGATGAAATTTTCGAAATAGAATTTTTTAAATATTTATCTACAAATAATTGATTGAATTTGTACGCTTCTCGTTCTACGTCTTTTGTACAACAGGATTCGCCGCATAAGTCACCTGTAACAAAATAAAAAAAAGTTGTAAAAAGTGTAAGAGATTTCTTGGTTATGTTGGGAGTGTAAATATGGATGATGCTGCGAATCTAGGCAACAATGAGACCCGACACATCATTTATTTAAAAAAAAATCTACAGCTACTCAAATATATTTTGCTGCTCGTTAATCTGAACAGTTATAGTCGAAAATTAAAATAGTGTACACATTAGAAAAAATACATTGAAAGTAGAGAAAATACTCTAAGAAATAAGTATCATTAGGAAATACTCCTGAAAATACAGAAAATTTCTGTTAGATCATTTCTTAATCGCAAATTTTTTTATGAAAAAAGAAATGGAGATTTTCTCAAGAAAAATACTTGGGCAATATCGAATATTTGTATCTGTATAACTATCACACTTAAAAAAATGCTTATAAAATATTTGACCTATGATCGTAAATTGAAGGAAATATTATGCAAATTGACAACCCTGTTGAGAAATTTCGTGAAAAAGCCCGAACGGAAAAAATCATTAGGATCGTATTCAGCTAAATTCGAAAATGCTATGAAATTAATAATTACCAGCTTCTTTTTTCAACTGAAAATACTTGACAACTTTCAAAATGCTGATGTTTTTCCGTGTATTTGTAGGCATAATTTTGTATTATTTAAATAAATATAACAATAAGATTAATAATCACTTTCATAAATAATAAATTGACTGTAAACAACAAAGTACATTGACGAGAACTGTCAGTGGGACATTGCTGCTACGAAAGATACGTCTGCATCCTATTTTGTAAACGGTTCATTATTGTGATATTTTCATTAGGATTAATCACAGACCTGCCTTTTTTTCCTTTTCTTCCAAGGTAATATGTTAGAAGGACATTAACAATCGATGACGCACACCAATAAGGTGAACTCTATAAGAAAATTCCTTTGTCCAGAACCGTTACATTAAAGACCCCTCTAATAATAATTTCTCTACAATAAAAATACTTCTATGGTCCATGCCCTCATTAGGAAGACCACCCGTAGCTCACCTCCGAGTTTTTTTTTGACAAAATGTAGCATTGTGACTAATCAGCTGCTCCATTCAATCGCGTTGTAAATTGAATCGTTCCTTGAGAGCTGTATATGCTTGACTAAAATTCTTAAAATGGATTAATACGGAATAAGCTGTTTTCTTTGTAGCCTCAACAATGACGATTAGACTCGAAAACTGTTTATATTTGTAGGAGGCACCTTATACCTTTCGTTCTTCATATTTCCAGGTAACATTTGGCATTTTTCTTGAAGGGATTCCTTCATAG
>CAJUYG010000600.1:155361-172794 GCA_910591675.1 Galerucella calmariensis
GGTAACATTTGGCATTTTTCTTGAAGTGATTCCTTCATAGGCGTCGCAAATCATGTGAAAACGGAATATATATTTTTTAAATCATGAAAATTTTGTAGAATAAAATTATTTGTGGTGTTATTTTATACAGGATATCCAAGAACTCCACATATGGCATATATCCAGGTAACATTTGGCATTTTTCTTGAAGTGATTCTACTCCATATCTATCGTTTCTAAAGAACGTGAAGTCTTTCGCTGGTACTACTAAGGAACCATTTTTTGATAAATATTGCTCGGTTTTACTTCAAAAGAAACTCTCGTTTACTGAAGGGAAGAATTATTGGTGTACTTTTGGACCCAAATGTTATATTTTCATTGAAATGTCAATATAATGTAAAAGACAAATAAGTGTATACACTTCACCGCTTTTTAAGCATCGGAAATATCCTGCTGAGGGACAGAGCTGCTGGATGTCATAAAACTTTTTGTAGATTGACCACCCATTGGACGCAAAGACGTTTGTGTCAAGATATATTCAGTGGTTCCCAAATAATTCAAAAATTATTAATATTTAAGAATAAAAAAATATTTATTATTAAAAATATAAAAGTCTCAAATTCTGCTTTTACGAGGATGTCAAAAAAGTAAACCAGAGCTACGCAATAAATTGCAAGAAAAAAGATGTCCACCGAAATTGTGAAAATCGAAAAATTGGAGTATCGAGCCATCAACAAGTACCTGTATTTAAAAGGGATAAGAGGTAAGCAGATTCACGAATCACGATATGTTTAATACCCTTATTGATGAGTAATAAAATATGTTGACATTGAAATTTTGTTTGGTTCTATAGTAGGCTAAGAATTTTTCAATATACATGTAATAATCTCAGTTTAGGGCTCCACTGAAAACAGTATCCGATATAAAATGATTTTTTTTTAAATTTAAAACTAATTAGAACATCTTCTGGTTGATGCCCCTATGATAATCTTTAAAAAAACCCACTCGTGAAGCTGCTAACCCGTACTAAACAGATTATGGATTACACTGGGTACCAAAGAACACCGATATTTACAACCTGTGGTATGCGGAGCTTTATAACTTTCATCTCCTCCTCGGTATTTGTTAAAAGGATGTTCTTTATCTTTTACAACTCACTTTTTAAACTTGAAAAGACTAAATTTATTTTAATTATCTATTTAAATGATCTAAACTGTTGATTTTATATTTATATAAGTCGGTTGGTTGTTTATTTTTGAACCCAACAGTGTTATTAAATATTTTAACATTTAGAACAGACTTTATTAGTGGACAAAATTAATAACAGAAAATAAATGATGAAGAAGGAGATAAACTTTCGTCAGGAATAAAGGAATCAAAAATTCAACCACGTAAAATGTAAGAGTGCTGCAGGGTGGCGTTTTTTAGGGGTTAAACGAGGTTTTTTTGGTAATTTTAGGAGAAAATTGACCTCCAATCAAAAAATGTTGTAGGGCAATGTTGTAGGTATTAAAAAGATGTAAAACTTTTGTGAATATCATTTTTCACATAACCTCAAAGATTCTGAGAAAAATCGAAAAAACCATGTTTTTCGTTTTTAATTTACAGTGGACCAGCCGAAGCTCGCAGTAAATAACTTTAGATAATCCATATAAAGCCTTTAATTAAGGTTGTTGTTATATGAAAAAAACCTACATTTTCTTTTTACGTAAAACATTTATCTGTTTTAATGAGGATGGTGTTTTTTCCATCAGTACGTTCTTAATAGTCTTACAAGTTTCTAAATGTTCTTCTTAGCCTTATAAGTTCACCTTAACTGTTTATTTGATGTAACCATTTCACAAGTTTTTCTACTTTATACACACACATCCATAGACATTTTTTGTTTCGTGTATTCTTCAACACATTAGAAAAGAAAATTAATTCTTATGTAGGTAACTTTAATTTAATTTGTTAGTATAAATGTATAGTTTGTATCAAAGTCTTCACTTTGGCCAGCAAACATAAATACGACCACTTAGAGGGTGGGAGGTCAGGGCGGGAAGTGATCGATGAGGGTGGGAAGTAGAGGTAAGTAATATGACACTTTCTAACCTTTAATGACGTTAGTAATGACAGCATTACATATATGTGGTTGTGAATAAAAGAATTTTACCTGCAATGAAACCCAATACAAAAAATACAAAAAGATAAATATTTGCGAATTTGATCCTTTTTAAAATTTTAAATAGTTCGCCACTGGCGATCTCTCTTCCACGACAGCTATTAGTCATTTATGTATTGCAATTGGCCCATTAATTTTTTGATTGTCCACTAAAGTGAAGACGATATATTTTGAGACAAACTATACAAAATATCATATTCGAATAGACTATAATTCGCGGTGCTTATATTACTTGCCTAAAAGCTAAAAGCACTTTACACCCATTCATAAAAATAAAGATTATTGGTAATTCTGGAAATAATTTTACTAATACTATTCAATACGACGCCGTCCGGCTTAACCCCCAACAGGTAGTCCCACTATCTTCAACAATTCAATTTTCATCTCAAAAATAATGTTCAGTTTTTTATTTCGACCACTCAGTAGGATTATCTGTCCTTACAAGTTTATTCTTGCAATCCGGAGAAGTTTCGACTTGTCTGGTGACTATTTGTAGGTAAATATTTTCGTAATGACTCATTCTGAAATGCCCAGAAACCGAAATACCCTCATATCAACAGACTGAATCTCGATAACAATGAAAAAAGATCGAAATGTGTCTATGTCTATACGAACCATCATTTTTAAATCCCGTGAATATTTACCATTAGTTTTTCGAATGTTAAATATCTAAAAACTCCAACCAGTGTAAAAAACTCAGCAGCGTGCAAGCTGTGGTACGATTGCCGGTCACAAAAATTATTCAAACAATGCCAAACGTCAACAAAATTGGGAAACAACTAATGAGACTTCTCTGTACAGAGCTTCTGCAAATTGTATGCTACGTACGTCAGACCTATCCTTGAATATGCTGGCCCAGTCTGGTACCCGGATTTGACTCGTGATAGAACGTTGCTGGAAAGTGTACAGCGGAAGGCTACCAGAGTTGCTTTTGGACCTGTAAGACCTTCATATGAAGAAAGATTATCCATGGCAAATCTTACCACGTTTGAGCTGCGTAGGACGCGAGGTGATCTTATTGTAGCCTTTCGAATTCTTAAATATAATTTTGGTGATCTAAATACAGTTTTCACCCTAAATACGGACACGAGACTTCGAGGACATCAGTTCAAGTTAAAAAAGGAAAATTTTGCGGTTAGATCGAGACAAAACTTTTTACCAAACAGAATTTTCAATATTTGGAATGATTTGGACAGTGAAATTGTCTCAGCAACAAGTGTCAACATATTCAAGAATAGACTAGATCAGTGTTACTTATTCAATAACTTTTAGAGCTTAATCGTAATTTTCTTCTCCCTCTCATTTGTTTGTTCACTACTAGTAGGTATTTCTTTTGAATTGTATTTTTTTTTTTTTTTTTGGGCATAATAGGAGCCAGCTCCTCTGCCCTCATTTATTTGTAATAATAATAATAATAATAATAATGAATTCATATCAGAAACGTTTGTTTTTATATTAATCTCGGCGGTGTTTGGAGAGAACCGCCTTTCAGTTCTTTTATCTTATGGAATTACTCGGAAAACTGCTTTTGTCAATATTTAATTTTTCTTTTGGCGGCGTCAACAGAAACTATTACATAAGGTCTTTACGAGAGATGTAAATAATACATTTAATTATAGGTTTTGATTAAACAAGTGAACTGTTAAAGAGCTGTTTCATTCACCAATGTAATCCTATATATATATATATATATATATATACAGTGTGGGACTGCCAAATGGAATAAATTATATAGGGTGTGTCGTGTGACGTTGTATTCGTTTGTATTTTCAATATCAACGGTTCAAAAAAAGGTAGATGATTAATTTTTTTTCATTAAATTTTAGAAAAATATATCGTCTTTAAAAATATATAAAAATGAATATACCATTACATTTGTTTTTCTTTTTAAAAACTCAAAAACTTGCTACCATTTCAGTTAACGCCATCTAGCGGCGAAGACGAAAGTCAAAAAGTCAAAACCAAGTAAGCGTTTTGTAGTGTAAATTATGCTCTTTCATATGATCCAAAATTTGTTAAAATCGGTCAAGCGAAACGGGAGAAATCTTGGTTTGTTTAAAAAAACAATGGAACTTCCCCCACCGCTTTATTTTGATAGATAAAACAAAACATTTTAGTCAAAAAGTGTAGGTGAATAGTCAGTAAATATGGAAATGATATTATCTATATACTTTCATTAGGAAAAATTCTATGAAAATCCATTTTTCTACATAGTGTTGGTTGTTACGCCTTCTAGCGGACGTTTGACAAACTCGAAAATAATTTCCAGCGATTTCTCTTGGCGACTTTTATCATGAATTTTTTGTTGCAAAAAATTACCCATACACGCTAGTATTTTTTATTTGCCTTTAACGTTCTCCCAGCACGAAATATTGAAAAATTTAGAAAATTTTTTTTTTCGATTTTTTGGAACTTTAGTTCTTTACGTCTGATCGTTACGTTATGCTGGTGATCTACTTGAATTTGTGCGGATACATTTTTACTATTATTTCCGTTAATTTTTTTGCGCGATTGATCTTTTTTGTTTATTTACAATTTTACAGCATCGGTTGTCAGGACGGTAGGTTGTGTTTACTGGATTCTAAGTTTAACACGTCGGTAAGTGATTTACTTACCGTTCAGACGCCGAAAAGTAATAAATAGCATAAACAATTTCACCAAAATGCAAAATATATTTTAAACTCATCGAGAAGTATAAATGTCACTTTTGACATTTCGTTCATTTCGAAGAAATTTAAATTATTTTATTCGGAATTTATTTCAATACGATCGCGCAAAAAATGGTATAAGCATCTCGAACGTTAAGGGTAATTACAACGTTTGCATGTAGATTCCTCTCGTAAAATTGGACAAAATGATAGGAGGATTAATGGGTCTAGCACATTTACTTTTCGAAATACTGGGTGTTGAAATTTTGAAAACTTGAATGTTTTAATTCGATAACTTTAAAATGGATGGATACATTGATTTGACATTTGGTAGGTTGTTTTTAAATGTAAAACAATTCAATTTTATGTTTCCACTAATTTTTTTGTGGTAAACGTACAGTTCTTGAATTTCCAATTTGTATAATGCTACGGTTTCACTTTTTAAATATACAATGCTGTTATAAGTAGATTTTGCCAGTCGGACTCCCTCATGAAGGGTACCGTACCATTATCTATAATAATAAATATTCTGCTATATATTTCAAACGTCTACCTGTTGTCGTTATTAATATCAAGCAGAATTATTATTTAAAAATAAAATTAACCATAACAAAAAAAAATTCTTCACGGGGATCGAACCCGGGTCTACCGCGTGAGAGTCTGGTTTGCTTACTACTCGACCACCGAGGAATATACAAATTGTTTATCTATAACGTCAGATGTATTAGATAATTTTTGCTTAAAAGGAACTAAAGTTCCTGCCGTGTGTCCCGCGACACGTTCTACCTTTTTTTCTAATTTGGGAAATCGATAGCCTGGTAAACTTTTTTTTTTATTAATCTACATACTTTAAGGTACTTATAGAAAAAAAATCAGCCGTATTGCTAATTACTTGTGGTTGTTAACCCTATCGTCTAGCCTATTATCAAATTATAGGATCTCTTTGAAACCGAATCTCGGAAAGATTGCACCATCACCAAGAATATTGTTATTTAAATATAACGTTCCAGTCAAGCGGGTTTACGAAGTATAATATGATATAATGGAATGAAGGTGTGTTCATAGATTTCACATTACATTCGCGAATATAAAAAACAAAAAGTTGAAACAAACGAGATTCTCCACAGGATACGATGAATATTTTCCACGTTACGAAATATGTTTATGGGAGAACTAATGGAGAAATAAAATTATGAGTTTATTCAAGAATTTTGTTTATGTGGTCTGGTCGACCTTATGAAACTAAATTATACGATTCAAGATAAATACAAAAGTTCAAAGCAGGTAAAAGATGCGATTTTAAAAAAATGTGGTATCATTTCAATCTGATATTAAGAATAAGTTAATAAGCCTTTTATTATTTTTCGAAATATTATACCCGAAGCAGTTGCAATTTAATAACATACCGGAGGAATTTTTTTTTGGGTAACATAGCTAATAATTTAAAAATATACCGCCGTTTATACACAATATTCAGGATATACGAATAACAGCTGGAATTATAGAAATTTATCATTATCATTTTGGCGACCCACCCGCAAGGACCTCAATCCCCCTACCCCACGCTACCGACGCTCATGCCACTTGGAAATGAAGAAGTTTCAATAAAAAATAATTCTTTTAAAATGAGTGATGTTAAACAATTGTTTTTGTGAAGCCTGAAAACTGGGAAAATGCAGTAAATCATACGATAAAAAGTTGGATAATATTACTGATGATCTTCTACCCGAGGTATAAAAGAAGTGGTACGCCTATGGATTACGAATGCTTTATTATTTATATCATTCATTAAAATAGACTATAATTACTTAAAAATATAATTTCTTCGTGATGTCACTTCGTTCTTGGTAAGGTATTTAATTTGTGCAAAATGAATTGCAGCAGCTAAACCTCGTGATTTTTTTATTGGAACTTGGGAACTTCACGGGGAATCGAACCCGGGTCTACCGCGTGAGAGTCTGGTTCGCTTACTACTCGACCACCGAGGAATATGCAAATTGTTTATCTATAACGTCAGATGTATTACATAATTTTTGCTTAAAAGGAACTAAAGTTCCTACCGTGTGTCCCGCGACACGTTCTACCTTTTTTTATTTTTGTTATTCAGTATCGCTCTGTATAACCGTACTGTATTATAATATGGAAGTAATTAGGTACAAATAATTAATTTTCCTTTTCAAACAACTTATAACCTAAACGATTAATTTTGAACAGTATTCTAAACATTCCTGTGATCTGGTTCTTGGAATGGTTCATGTCAAAGTCAAACACTTCACGCCAGAAGAATTTTTTCGAGACCCAACATGCAAAACAAACTGACTCGATGACTCGAATAACGTATTGGTTGCCATTGTTTTGACGACGATACCAAAGAGCACACACTATAAATATTTATTAGTTTGTTTTTGATTCAATATCGTTTCCAATCCAAAATATTTGGTTAGCGAGAAGGCGGCATCGATCTTTTTTTAAATATTCGAGAATTTGAAAAAAAATAAGGTGATTGTACTTTTTCAAAATTAAACAATCTTAAGCAAGAGTAAATATTTGTTTTGGTGAGAAAAAAATGTTCTATTTTAAATAATTATGTGGTACAGAGTGTACCAAATTCGAGAGGTATCATTGGGATCTCGAAAAAGTAAATTTATTTATCTTCCATTGAAATTCTTGAATTAGAGTACACGCATATTTCATATTTTGCTTGGATATTAATTTATAATAGTAAATATGATATCAAAAATTACTAATAATAGGAAATAAACCAGTTTCCATTGGAAATTACTCCCAAATTTTAAAATAAAATTCAAATTTCAATGCACTTTTCGACCACAACCCGAGGATTTCCGAACGCTACCGATGATACGTGTGATGTCATATCTCTTGTGTTTACTTATATCAAAATGGCCGGTATTGCATTAGGTTATGTGTAGTTGTGTGTTTATATTGTATTTTAATAAACTATTAATTGCTTCATTGACGTAAACATATCATTTATATGTTTGTTTGAGACCATTACGTGTTTGTGTGTGCTTTTTTCATTTCTAAAAGTCAACGTAAAGTGGAAAGTGGTCATAAATATTCAATATTTCCGAGGATATTTTAAAACTTTTGGAAGAATATATTATTTTTACTAGTTCAGTGTTCAGTGACGATTCTTCCATATTTTGTGAGTAAAAATATGGCTAGCGAAGGTTTTGTAAAAGCACAAACTGATAACTTGCCCAAAGTAGACTCATTTATGCTGCTTGAATTTATGATGTCAAACAGCTGCTTTAATGCAGAGGAAATAAGAGAAGTTAAAGCATTATCGTAAGTACGATTTAAACTATGTATTATTTATATAATATATACCAACCATATTTCGATGTGTGGTCGTAAAAAAATGATGTTTTTATGGTTGATTCCTAGACATATAGGTACATAACCTCAAATTATTTGAGAATAAAAATTACCAGCATGGAAGTAGGCACTTACATTAAAATGGTCTTCACAAACAAAAGTAATGCCTTTCTCTTAAGTGTATTTTTGCTTGCGCCACCAGGTAAGGTAACAAATATTTTGTCTGGAGTTTTAATAGACGTTGATTTACACACTGGAACAATGCAATACTTGGAATACAAAGTTTTTTTTTCGGCTTTATCCATTTTTAAAGCTTTCAGAAACAAATTAGGTCACAAGAACTCAGATCGTGATACACGAATAAGAACGTAAACTAATGACGTCACACCATGGGGCAGCCATCTTTATGACGTAAAGCGCGTTTTGGCGGACTTTTAAATTTTATGATTTTTAAAGTCGTTTTAAAAGTAAAGTTTATATTTTTTTGAAAAAATAGGTATGCAAAGTGTTAGGAGACCTGATAAAGCGTAAATTCCCACCAATAGCAAAATTTATGCTTGTACCCTATTCGGCATTCCTCCTGATTAATGATAACATGAAATCATAAAACATATTTTTTATAAGAAAAAATTACATTTTTTTTGTCCCATGCAATATTTATATCTCTAACAACAAAATGTCTTGCAATTCATCATAGGTTTAGTCCGCAATCATCTCTCCCATGTAATTATTTTTGGACCCACTGTTATCTGTTTATCAAAAAACGTGTCAAAATTTCTGGAGTTATGTTGATACAGGCGAGATTTAATAGGGTGTAGCTTTTATCTGCTTTTACGACAGAATTATGCAAATCTAATGTGAGCTTTGCTAAAAAAGAATACTCTTTGTCTATGATGGATGTTTACGATCTTCTTTGTGATTTATGTACTTGTTTCTTTTCAAATTTTGGTAGCCTAGTAATAAAACACTAGTACTTAAACTATCTTGTTCTTGGTCTTTCAAGTTGAGGGAGTCCTGAGATTTAAATCTGCAATCTAATCATAGTGAGGATATTGTTCTAGCCTAGATCATTGAGTTTGTCTTGGCATTCCCACACCATTTTGGAACTGATTACATAAAAGCTCACTGCTTTAATGGCTGCTTGACTATCCGACATCATGATAATCCTTTGTCTTCTGTATCCTTTATCAATATTGAACTGGGCGCACTTTCTTATGGCGTAGACTTCCGCTTCAAAGATACTTGGGGTTTTTCCCAAGCTTTCAGTGTTTGGTTCTCCTCAGTTCCTTCTATTGCTTTTGAACCGTCTATGTACCATTGAATGGCATTTTTTCCAAGTCTGGTAATGGTATTTGGATCCCATTCCTTCTTGTTACTTAATTCCGTAAGGAGTTTCTTTGAAAAGTTATACTTTTTCATCATACCGTCTTGTGGCATGTCCCAGGTTGAAATAGAAAGTCTCACTCTATACTTATAGGACTATTGAAAAAATAATGAGTCACTGAGGATTTAATTTTTTTCCACCCTGTATTTTTCAACCATCCGGTTCCTAAATTCCTTTGATTGTTTCTCTAATTCAATCTAAATTTAATTTATCTCAATATCGAGCCGGAAATTCCAATAGACCAGACATACCCAAGTTATTGTTCCACAAAATTAATTTTCTCTTTCAAGCTTCGTTAATCAAAGAAAATTATACCAAAGTTTTACAACAAATTAATAATAAATTTTTCGTCATCGTTCATTATTCAATGAATTAGCGTTAATTAATTTAAGAGGATTCTCGGAATAGTCGAGTTCGAATCCAAACGAAAAATGTGGTTGAAATTGACTCAGGGTCAGTGGCGTCCTTAATTCAATAAATAATATATAATTTAAATTTAATCAACACAAAAAAATCTTTTTTTTATATGCACTTTTGTCCGCCTGACACTAGGCTGTATCTCATGAACCGCAATAGTTAGAATGTTGAAATTTTCATAGATAATGTATTTTTGCTGCCGCTATAACAAAAAATACTAAAAAAAGAAGGAAGTAAATATTCAAGGAAGCTCCCATACACCTGGCTAAAGCAGTATGCAGCAACAGGTACAGGAAATATTCAAGAATATTGAGTTATATTATTATAGATAATGGTACGGAACCTTTCGTGCGTCAGTTCGATTCGCACTTGGCCGGTTATTTTATTTTACAATCTACATTATACTGGATAGCTCTTAACTTCCAATTTTTCTCTCTATTTCGCTTAATCTTTTTTTTAATTTTATATTCGATCCAATTATTAAATGAGTGCATGCCACTGTCTAAACACTAAATGCCATTCGAAATGGATAGACTTTTAATTCTATCTACATTTCTTAAATTGAGGAGCGATAAAGATAATCCCCGAGATATTTATGACTGGAAATAATTTGACAGCTATTGATAGATAACATTCCAATTTCGGAAGCATGTTGTAGATATACTAAGATCAATAAAATTGGTTTCTATGATATAGTTTGTTTTGGAACATGTGATTCGTCGTCGAAACGTGTCTGGTTTAAACCTTCATAAAAGGATATTTTTGAACATTTATGTACCTATCTACAGATGGACTTGCCTGTATACGCCATATATGTATGTTGAGAAAAAAACGTTTAAAAATTTTATATGTGTAAACATATTCTCTTTAATTGCCAATACAAATTCTAATTAAAAATAGATAGTTTATAGCCATATTTAAAATCTATATTACAAAACTAAATTTTGAATTAAACACCCGAACTTGCTCGAGTCTGATTTCAGATTAATAGCATTAAATGCTGTTTAATTCACAATGTGTCCTTGATAGGACGGCTCAAAAGCAACAGAAGGAACTGGTATAGGAGTGTTCGGGCCAGGAATCAAACACTCTGAAATCTTGGGAAGCTCCCCAAAGTATCTTTCAAGCGGAAATCCACGCCATAAACAAAGAATACAGAAGGCAAAGGATTATCATAATGTCGGAAGTCAAGCAGCCATTAAAGCACTGAGTTCTTGTGTAATCAGTTCCAAAATGGTGTGGGAATGCCTAGAGAAACTCAATGAACTAGGCGAGAGCAATATAGTCACCTTACTATGGATTCCAGGAAACACTGGAATAGAAGGAAATGAAATAGCAGATGAACTATCAAAGAGGGGGACTGAAATACCTTTCTGGGGGCCTGAACCCTTTTGCAGAATAAGAAATCTAGTGTAGTAATGAGAACGTTAATTATTAGATCAAAGAAAAGAGACAGTGCCTTCATTTAAAATCTCTCTACCATTTTTCCAAGCATTATTATTTAAATTAAATAACAATTTCATTATATAAAGAATCTGTTGTGTTTTTGGGAAGCAACGAAAAGATTTACCAGACGGTCGTGAATCATAAATATCTATACACAATAAGAAAACCTCTTAATATATCACTAACGAAATATAAGCGAATGCATCGCGTTACACAAAAATGGTAACCACTTTCCAAGAACTACGAATTCCTCAACACTGCGTCAACCTCGAAAAGAATAATGATTCTGAAGATGAATGGGCGAAAGAGGCTATAGAGTCTGGTCGACTAAATACCGACGAAGAAGAGACGGCCCATATACCCATCCTCCAAGCCCATTCAATGGAATGCGAGGTGTCTAAACGGGTTCCTACTGCGTATGAGACCATTGGCGCGCAATTAGATTTCGCAATTTTATTTAAGATAAATAATAATTTAGAATATTATAAAAGACGACAAAATGCCAATGACGAGTGACAGATTTTTTTATTTTAAATACAAAAGTAAATGTGAAGAAGTTCATAAAGAAGAAGTTCCATAGGCGTGCGCAGATGTTTTATTAGGGGGGCCAAATATCAAATCGGAATCTTTTGATGGAATGTTTTTAATAGATTAATATTTTGAAGAATAGGGTACAAGCATACATTTTGCTATTGGTGGAAATTGACGCTTTATCAGGTCTCCTAACACCTTGCATGCCAATTTTTAAAAAAAATATAAACTTTAATTTTAAAACGACTTTGAAAATCATAAAATTTGAAAGTCCGCCAAAACGCGCTTTACGTCATAAAGATGGCTGCCTCATGGTGTGACGTCTTTGTTTACGTTGTTATTCGTGTATCACGCTCTGAGTTCTTGTGACCTAATTTGTTTCTGGAAGCTTTAAAAATGTATAAAGCCGAAAAAAAAACTTTGTATTCCAAGTATTGCATTGTTCCAGTGTGTAAATAAACGTCTATTAAAACTCCAGACAAAATATTTGTTACTTTACCTGGTGGCGCAAGCAAAAATACACTTGAGAGAAGGGCATTACTTTTGTTTGTGAAGACCATTTTAATGTAAGTACTCACTACTATGCTGGTAATTTTTATTCTTGAATAGTTTGAGGTTATGTACCTATATGTCTAGGAATCAACCATAAAAACATCATTTTCTTACGACCACACATCAAAATATGGTTGGTATATATTATATAAATAAAACATAGTTTAAATCGTACTTACGATAATACTTCAACTCCTTTTATTTCCTCTGCATTAAAGCAGCTGTTTGACTTCATAAATTCAAGCAGCATAAATGAGTCTACTTTGGGCAAGTTATCAGTTTGTGCTTTTACAAAACCTTCGCTAGCCATATCTTTACTCACAAAATATGAAAGAATCGTCACTGAACACTGAACTAGTTAATAAAATATATTCTTCCAAACGTTTTAAAATATCCTCGGAAAAATCGAATGTTTATATCCACTTTCCACTTTACGTTGACTTTTAGAAATAAAAAAAGCACACACAAACACGTAATGGTCTCAAACAAACATATAAATGATATTTTTACGTCGATGAAGCAATTAATAGTTGATTAAAATACAATATAAACACACAACTACACATAACCTAATGCAATAGCGGCCATATTGACATAAGTAAACACAAGAGATATGACATCACACGTATCATCGGTAGCGTTCGGAAATCCTCGGGTTGTGGTCGGAAAGTGCAATGAAATTTGAATTTTATTTTAAAACTTGGGAATAATTTCCAATGGAAACTGGTTTATTTCCTATTATTAGTAATTTTTGATATCATATTTACTATTATAAATTAATATCCAAGTAAAATATGAAATATGCGTGTACTCTATTGGGGTGTGCCTATTAGGTTGGGCCATGGACCACCCTTCCCCCTTCCTGTAGGCACGCCTATGCTACCTTCTATTGTAGATATAGAATCCTATAAAATGTTTAAATTTATTAATACCTAGAGAAAAATTTATAATTCGATAATCAATATAAAAATCTGTTGTCACTTTTATTCTGTGATACATCCTGTATTAAAAATAAATAGTTTCGATTCATATTTAAATATAATTTGTCCCGCAATTTTTGACAGTTAACGTATACTTAATTAGGATACCCGTGAGAATATATAATATTCGCTTTCTAAATTGTTAGCAATTTTCTCAACAGCATTCGCGGTCCCCTTTTGAAGTTCGAACTCGATCGGTATTAAAGTTACTCGGGTTAACAACAGGTTAATATTTATCTGTTAAGGCAAATAAATATTTTAATCTTTGAAACATTTACGGTTATACCGTAAAAATTATAACAGGAAGTTCTTAGCTTTTATTGCAAACGTACAATAAGGATAATCAGAAGAGTTTAGAACAGGTAAACGAAGATGTAAAAGGTAGTACAATAAAAATTAAAGAGGATTAAAGTGGTAAGAACCTACCTGACTATTTACAATCGGTAGAATCAGTTTCAACAATGTACAGATTTATCTTATTATTAGGAATTTCATTTAATACATTTACGCAAATACGCCGAAACCATGATTATTGTTCCTTCTAATTACAAACCAGAAACCCTGTTTAACTTAGGAAATGTTGTTGTCAAGTTGAAACGAAATATCTTGGAATGGAGTATACAAATAAGTGTCTGTGGACCTAGTACTGTATGTTCTATCGAATGAAGCTGCTAGACATCCGAAAGCGAGTCAAAACAAGCGCAATGCTTCCTGGACTTACTTTTATTTAGTATACAGGGTGTCTCCTAAAACTTCATAGGTGATATTTAAACAGGAATCTTTTCTAAATCCATCAGAGAATTGTAAGAAGTCATTAGGGTGAAAAATTGTTTAATTTCTTTTATTAATACTATATTTACTATTTGTTTAATTCTTATTCAACCTGTATCTGTAGAGTAGGGAGGATGAGTGTAGGCTCACAGCACTTAGACCACATGTGACTCATTGTACATCCTCCCGAGGAGTTGTCCTTCTAGGTCATCGTCCATCCTGTCCTTCCCAGGAAGGTGGACAGGTCACTAGGGGACATCTCCTTTATATCGGCAGGTGTAGACCAAGATTCACCTAACACACTCTCATATTGACCGGACACTCTCATAAGACATGCCTGACAGTTTCATATTCCTGTTTACACATCCTGCATAGAGGTGTGTCCACTAGCCCCATAGTATGAGGGTGTTTCCTTAGTTGACAGTTGCCAGTCAGAAATCCTACTGTTAAATAATTAATATTGTTATCTGCCGAGGCGTTAGTTAAATCTTGGTGGCTCCTGTTCCACTTATTAGAGGAAAGTCACCAAATATGGAATAGTATCCTAATATGGAATGCCTTCATTTCTCTATGACTATAAGTATGAAACGCAACACTCGACCATCTTCTGTTTCATTCGGTCTACTAACTATCGCACCCACACCATCGAGTCAGTTGCGCGAATGCTTCACGTGTGGCAGGCGTGTTTTGTTTTGTTGTCGTGCAGAAAATTTTAAAGATAAGTAATAAAGAGGTTTCTTCTTCCATGCCACAAAGTCTGCATTCTTCTTCCTCCACCATTTTGAGCTTTTTCAGGTGCACATTCAGGCGACAATGTCCCGTTAGGATCCCTGCTAAAACTCTTAGCGCAGTTACCAAATATGGAATAGTATCATAATATGGAATGCCTTCATTTCTCTAAGACTATAAGTATGAAACGCAACAGGCGTGTTTTGTTTTGTTGTCGTGCAGAAAATTTTAAAGATAAGTAATAAACGAGTATTGTGACTTTAAAAAATATTTAGAAGAGTTTGAACTAGTATAAAAATCCAAATATGGACAGTTGTTGGTGTCTAATTATGGAATATTAAATTAAATGCTTGATGTGTGGGCTCTGGGCACATTATGATTGTGCTGGTCCAGAGTTTGATACTTGGATCTGTGACTTTTGCAAGTAATTATGTAACTTGTTTCATTTATCACAATATATTACATTTATTTAATTGATCTCAAAGATATTAATGTCCATTTTTGTTATTGTTATGTTGATTTATGCTTATAGATACCTATTCCATATTTAGTTACTCATTTGTGATTTTGTTTTTTGTGTTAGATTTTAATTTGATAACTAAAGGCTGTTAATTACTACATATAAATTTATGACTGATTAGTAAAAACATTAAACTTATTTAATTTATATGAAGTTTTTTTTTATATCCCAAAAAACAAAATGGTATTCCATATTTGGTGACTTTCCTCTATACAAAATATATTTTATAGAAATATCATTTTTGATTCCATTATTCTTATTAATGAACCACTTAAAAATTTACGTGTTTCGAACTCTCAATAAAAAACAATGCTTCTGTCAATTACTAACGCATAATTTAACGAAACGGTATCATCATAAAGACCTCCCACAACATCTGATGATGGACGCAACATATCAATAAAAACTGGTTATATAAAATATTATGCGAGTCTATCTAATACTTTTAGAGCACTTCATTTTCTGGTATGCGATTAGGCCAGTCAAAAATAACATTTTTTTTTCCTACACAGGATGTTTAATAAAAAAAGTGAATTACCCAATGTAGGTAATTTAATGAATTAATATTTTGTAAAAATAATTTTTAGTAACGTTAAAAATAAAACCCTTATACCGGCCTACAAAGAGGTCGCTCACACAGGTGGGCCATAAATTACAAGTTCCCCTCATATATAAATAAATGTATTAATTGATACCGCAATTATTACCATCAGTCGGGTATTGGGTCATATCCATTAAGACATTCATGGTGCATGAGAATAATAAAAAACGAATAAACGTCAAACAAAATGCATTTCGTTAGGTGCTCTCACCCCTTGACCAGTTAACACCTGTCGTATACATAGCCTTACGGAACTAACCTAACCGAAGGGATAAAAAAACTTGGTCATTTGTACATTTTATATTTTTCCCAAAAGAGATATGATCTCTTATCTCTATTTATCCTTATTATTTCCCTAATGCCCTCTTTTTATTTCCCCTTCTACTTCTCACCATTTCTCGTATCCTTTTCGCTCTACTCCAACTTGTTACTCTCCTCTTCTGCAAGATACTTTATTCATTTTTAGCTCTGCTATTCTCCATTTTATCTCGTCCTTTCTATATCTCCAATTTTATAACTTTTCAATATTCCTCGTCTTCTTTTCGCTCTACTTCCTCTTATTACTCTCTTCTTTCTTCTTCTACAAGATACTACATTCTCTGCTTCATTTTTTATCTTTCCTCATTCTCTATTTTTGTCGTCCCGTCCTTTCTATATCCCCATTTTTCACAACTTCTCACTATTCCAGATTCCTGTTTGTTCTTTATCTTTCTCTCTCTGTCTCTGTCTGTTCCAAGAAGCTTACTTGCTCTCTCACTTTCAATTCTTTCGCTATTCTCATTTTTCCACTCTCTCTACTTCAGTGTACAGATGATTGATAGCAGTGGGTCAAAATGCCATTGTTTTACAACTAATAAATTAACCGAGGCTACAGATCTATATTTATATATTTGTTCTTATTAATTATCTTGTTTTATAATATATTAAAAAAATATCTCTTCTTCGAAAAGATAGTAGATAATATTAAATTGTTCAAAAGTGGATATCAATCTGTCAAGAAGTCAAAGCAAACTTAAAATAGAAATATAGTATTTTTATAGTGTAATTGGTAAGGTTGAAGAAAGATATTGTATATAATGCAATTTATAACCATAGACGTACAGTTTTCTTTCGGTATAAAATAGAACAGATATTGAAATTGATAAAAATATATGCAAAAAAATACAAAACAAGAAAGAAATCTTTTCATTAAGATGTGACAAAAGTGTCAAATTTAAGTAGTAGATACATGAAGTATATCAGAAAAGTTACACAGAAATAAGAGAAGCTTAGCTGGTGGAGATATCTTGAAAGAATGGTTAATAAGACGCCTGTCTAACAAGAGTCAAGGGTGTCATGAAACGAGAAGAAATCAGTAACACAGAAATAAGAG
>CAJUYG010000600.1:183189-205086 GCA_910591675.1 Galerucella calmariensis
TTGATATAAGTAAACACAAGAGATATGACATCACACGTATCATCGGTAGCGTTCGGAAATCCTCGGTTTGTGGTCGGAAAGTCCATTGAAATTTGAATTTTATTTTAAAATTTGGGAGTAATTTCCAATGGAAACTGGTTTATTTCCTATTATTAATAATTTTTGATATCATATTTATTATTATAAATTAATACCCAAGCAAAAGATGAAATATGCGTGTATTCTATTGTGCTTCTTTATGTTATAAACTAAAACACCCGGTACAAGTATTTCTTTTCTGTTTATTACGTATTTAACAATAAAGTTTAAAGCTTAAAGCTAAATTTATCCATAATTGAAATTCTGTGGAAATATTAATGTTTTATTTTAAGGCATCGATATCCTGTGCACATGCAAATTCAGTTCAGAGAGTTCTTTCAACTTTTTGTTTTAACAGAATAACGACCATGTTTATTGTGTATTCAAAATATGGTCGTGGATGAGATTACGTCAAAAAATTGAAATTACATTATCGAGTATTAGCGTTAAAAGGCAAGGCACCATACTATATTGTGTCACGAAGGCAGAAAATGCGTTTCCTGCGCGTGTGACACACAACTTTTTTTCGCCAACCGAATAAAGTAAAAAAATAGAAAAATATAAAATTTAAAAACTTTTTGTTCATGTACTAGCTTATAGTAATGCTATAACGTATAATACAAAATGGTAGTCATTTATTCCCACAAACTAATTAATGCAAAGGTGTAAAAAGGCGCTTTCAGTTAATTGATAATAAAAAAAATTTATGGCCGGTGCAAAATTGTATATTGAACACTACAAGTTTTAACGACTACCATTTTTTTTTCCAACTTGATATTGGAAAAGTGCATTATACAACTACAGACTGATTTTTTTCGTAAAACGTAAAATTTGTTCTTTACAGTTTTTCAAGATAATCTAATTAAAATTTTATTTTATTTTATACAGTGTGGAAATCACTTATGGAGTAAAATTATTTATGTCATTATTTTAGAAAATTATAAAAATGCCGAGACACGTCAACTTTTCAATTGAGTTGTGCGTTATGTGAACATAATGTAAATGTTCAGGGTGATTCACGCAAGTATGCCATAGTGTTTTTTTTTATATTTCTTACCATTAAAGCATAATGAGGTGTTGCCCCGTCTTGCTGGAGCCAAACATTTTCATTCGGTAAGCTAGGATCTATTGCGTTGGGATATAAGTTTGCTAACGCATGAATAACTTCATTTCTAAGCATATTTAAATATTTTTCAGCTGTCAAATTTCCATCTATAAATATAGGACCAATAATATGGTCGCCTATGATACCGGCCGAAACGTTCACCTTTTGAGGGTACTGAGTATAAGTCTCACGCATCCAATTAGGATTCTCTGCTGACCAATATCTACAGTTCTGTCGGTTTACCTCTCCATTCAATGTGAATGTTGATTCGTCAGAAAAAAGAATGGTACCAAGAGCTATCTCATTTCTGTTCAGCTTATTCATCAATCTTTCGCAGAAATCCATTCTACGATCTGGATCGTCTTCTGTTAACTCCTGCACAAAAGTTAATTTGTAGGCATGAAGTTTTTCTTTATGAAGACATCATAGAACTGTTGTATGACTAACATTATTTTCACGGGCAAGTTGACGTGTACTTGAAGTTGGATTCTCTTCGACACTTAACAAAATATCCACTTTCACATCATCTTCAACGAAGTGTGGTTTTCTTTTCAATGGTTTGACATGTCCAAGTTTTCTGAATTGTGCATGAATTTTAGACACAGTACTTTGTGAAATATTAGGCAATTCGGGATACCTGTGATTAAATAAGTTTGCCACTTCAACTTGACTTCTGCAGTTATCCCCGTACCCGATCATCATTAAAATATCAATTCGGTGAGTCTCAGTTAAATATTTCATTGTTATGTCGACAAGGAAAGAGTGTTTCACAAAGATTTTACTTTTTCAGTATAAACTGTCAAAACATCAACAACTGACAGAATAGAAAACAATCCACATTATTTACCGATTTAAAACAATCCACATTATTTACCGATTTTGTCTAATTATTGGCGTTTTTAGGCAATTTTTAGGTATTTGTGATAAAATTCATGGGCGTAGCAGGTTTTGTTTAATATACAAATACGTCTAATAATTAGTTAGTTTAGATTTTTGTTAAATCCATATTTAACCAATTTAAAAAAATACCAATATTTCAAGTGTAATAAATTATTAATTTTAAAATTTCACCCTGTTGTCTGTTCAAGGCTAATAGGGCTTGTCTACTATCAGTGCAGATTGTTATGTTTTTGCCAGAAATTACTTTTCTGGTTAGTTCTTTTGTGGCAATTGAGATACCAGCCAGTTCTGTTTGAACCACGCTGGTATTGTTTCCCACTTAATCCTTAGGCTTAGTGCTTGGAGCAATGTTACCTAATATTTAGATAACATATGCATAATAAGTTAATTACTTTTTAGTGTATTTGGACCGGTTTTAATTTAAATGAAGAAATTCTCTTGAAATAACTACCTACATTAATTCTTTTATCTTTTAATAGTACCATTATCCCACCATTTTCTAAATCAATCTAATAAATTTAGTTATAATTTGTCTCCAAGTAGATCGTCTTCACTTTTGACGGCAATAATATAAATACGACCATTTACAACATTCCTACAATAATTTAACATGAAATGAAACCCAGCAACAGTCGAGTGGCAAGGCAAGGGAGGGCCTAGTATGTATTTAAATTAATAGTATTAAATAATTTTTCACATATTGAATAAAAAACAAAAAGATTAATATTTGTGAAATTGATCGTTTTTAAAATTTTAAATAGGATCTCTCTTCTACAGCAGCTATTGGCCATATGATTTATTGCAATTGGCCCATTAATTTTATGATTGCCGGCAAAAGCGAAGACGATAATTTTTGGGACAAAACTGATTTGTTTGTCAAGTTCTCTCTCGTTTTTGTCTTGTGTACAGTAGAAAAAATTGACCTTTACCCTGACGTCATACCTACTAACCTCGCGAAATCAATCAATAAGTCAAAAATGGCTACAATTACTTTGTCGTGTGCGTAAATACGTTGACTGCTTGTTTATCTTGTTCAGCCACCGTCTAAGAAGTGAGGTTAAGTTGGAAATATTCATTGAATGCAAAACAGGAAATTTTGTACTTAACGTAAAATAAAATTAACAAACTACAGGTTTTGAAAAAAACCGATTTTATAAAATTTATCTGAATGCAAATGATGGAACGATTTGAACAAAACTCGATGTATCAAAATAATGACAGTTGTCATAAGAGGTCAAAATAAATTCTTATGAATACAACCGATTAATCGTTTTTGGTGCTATCTCTTTTCAACATTTGGAAGTAATAATTAGAGTTACATAAGAACGTATGTCATTGCTTGAAAGACAAGTGTACGTATATTGTATGATGTGTTTTTACTGTCAGTAGAAAAGGATGAGGTATATAAAGTTTGTGTTTACTACTGTTCATTGTTAGTGACGTCAGGGTAAAGGTCAATTTTTTCTACTGTATCTATCTACCCACCCTGTATAAAATTGAACATTGAACTTTCTAAAAATTATATGATTCATAGTTTACTGAAAATCGGTAGTCGGCAGCAGCAAACATGCGGTTTATGATTATTCTAGAAAACTATATTTAAATCGGTTCCAATGCGAATGAAAAATTGTATGATTAATTCCTACTACCAAAGTACAAAATGATATAGATCTATTAGGTCAGCGTTGAGTTACAAAACTTCTGGATAATGTTGGTTTTACTATACAGGGTGATCAGAAACTATCCTGTCAATTACTTTAACAACCAAATGTTTATCGGATATTACTCTAAACTAAATAACCTTTTCTGAAGGATGGTTCGATTCCATGTTTGTGCCCCACGTTGGGCGCCAATTTAAAAGTCGTTTAAAAATTATGTTCGCATGAGACTTTCTCGAAGGTTGTGCTAGTCCATTTATCGATTTTAGAATCCCAGTCTAGGATGTTTTACTTGAAAAAGTGTCATTGTCATTGTGTCACATTAATCCTTTAAAAAAAACTTTATTGATGTTGAAACATTAATAAAAAAAATTTACAGGAAATGCCATTTACTTCCACCCATTGAAATCTTCTAGAACGACTTGTCAATTGCAATTACTCATAATTTAAAAGGCCGAAAGCCTCCCATCTAAATCGTGAATAATCAATTTCGAGTCTCCAACCCCACATCTTTCGACGTAATATGATGAATGAGGGTGTGAAATGACACACACGCACATCTGCTTGATGGGGAAGTAGGATTTTTTTAAAGAAGTAGAATGTATCTACAAAGCCGTTATCACAATAGCATTTTTGGTTTTAAACACAAAAGGAAATAGTAGTAGTTTAGTTCTACTTGGTGGGTTTGTCGGTATGTTTATATGTATTGTTCACTTGTTTGAACCTCGGGTTGAAATGTTATTCTTATTACAGTGTCAAATTTTTGTTAATATAGACAGGTAAAGCTCATTTTTATGTCGACATATCGTGTTTTTATACATTTATAAAAGAGAGTCCTTCCAAAAGACCAATCTGACAATAACATAATAATTAGAGGAGTCTTTATCTTATAAATAGTCAAATTAAATCAAATTTTGAAACGAAAAACAATGTTTTTCACACAAATTACATAAAAACTCTCCCGGACATCACCAATTTCACCAATTTAATCTTCTAACCTTTATTTTTTTTACAAGTGTCACGTTAAAGCTGTAAATTCATTAAATTGTCGTCAATCAGGCAATTTCATCTCGGTGAAAATATCTCCCTTCGAAGTTTGCTTTTCCACTGGCTTCATTTTCATTAACTGGCGTTTTTCCAGTCCAGTAAATTTTCCATTTCATCAGTCTTTAAGGGCCCCATACACAGTCAATATTATTGTACAATCCACAGTTCAATAAATTTGCGCAACCCAAAGTTGAGTAGTCGTGCATCTTGGTTTGAGTGACAAGGTTTAGTTATCATGTGTGATTTGGATGCTGCAGCGTGTGTGGTAGTTGCATTGCTAACCAAGCCGAAGAAGAGGAAGAAGCGGATTTGGATGAAGGAATGGTTGAAAAAAAGGAGTGAAAGTGAATTTACTCATGAAAGACTGCTGAATGAGCTTCGAACAAGTGAGCCAAATGACTTTAAGAACTTTGTCAGATTAGACGCAGAATCGTCTGATGAGTTATTGCGATTGGTTGAGCCTCATATTATACTTCACGTACAGTAAACCGTTGAATTCACTCAATATACACTGTGGGCCGAAATAAAAGAGTACATTTTTTAATAAAAAAAGGTAGAACGTGTCGCGGGACACACGGTAGGAACTTTAGTTCCTTTTAAGCAAAAATTATGTAATACATCTGACGTTATAGATAAACAATTGGCATATTCCTCGGTGGAGGAGTAGTAAACAAGCCATACTCTCACGCGGTAGACCCGGGTTCGATTTTATTTTTAAATAATTATTCAGCTTGATATTAATAACGACAACAGGTAGACGTTTGAAATATTTAGCAGAATATTCATTATTATAGATCATGGTACGGTACCCTTCATGAGGGAGTCCGACTGGCAACATCTACTTATATCAGCATCGTATATTTAATAAGAGAAACCGTAGCATTATACAAATTGGACATTCAAGACTGTACGTTTACCACAAAAAAATTAGTGGAAACATAAAATTGAATTGTTAAATTTTCAATTTGAAGTTATATTACAGTTTATATAAATTTTTATTTTCTAGATTTTTCTTAAGTGGGTCATAGAAAAAATATGCTGTTCGATCGTGTGGATTGTCCATATCGCACTTGAACGATTGAGCACTCCGCTTACGGCGTCGTGCTCAAACTTCGTCCTCGTGCGATATGGTCATCATATCCACACTAGTTGCACAAACTACTATTTCTATCAAAATATGCCCTTTTACATTTAAAAACAACCTGCCAAATGTCAAATCATTTTATCCATCCATTTTAAAGTTATCGAATTAAAACATTCAAGTTTTCAAAATTTCAACACCCTGTATTTCGAAAAATAAATGTGCTAGACCCCTTAATCCTCATATCATTTTGTCCCATTTTACGAGAGGAATCTACATGCAAACGTTGTAATTACCCTTAACGTTCGAGATGCTTATACCATTTTTTGCTCGATCGTATTGAAATAAATTCCGAATAAAATAATTTAAATTTCTTCGAAATGAACGAAATGTCAAAAGTGACATTTATACTTCTCGATCAGTTTAAAATATATTTTCCATTTTGGTGAAATTGTTTTCATGCTATTTATTACTTTTCGATGTCTGAACGGTAAGTAAATCACTTACCGACGTGTTAAACTTAGAAACCAGTAAATACAACCTACCGTCCTGACAACCGATGCTGTAAATGAACAAAAATGATCAATCGCGCAAAAAAATTATGGAAGTAATAGTAAAAATTTATCCAAACAAATTCAAGTAGATCACCAGCACTGTGAATACCAGCTTTGCATAGAATTTTAATATAGCATCGGTGGTTCAGTGATAGAATGCTCGCCTACCACGCGGGAGACCCGGGTTCGATTCCCGGCCGAAGCATATGAATCGCTGCTTCGTAAACGAGAGAGAGAGACTCAGGAGAGAGCACACGCTCGCAAGCAAGGCACATAACGAAGCAACGTAACATGACGTAACGTAACCATCAGATCTTTTGCGTCGCAACCCCCGGTCGCTCAAACATAACCTGGCGTAAAGAACTAAAGTTCAAAAAAAATTTTTTTGGTTTTCGGGCGATTTATTTGTTTTTCGCCTTCAATCTTGTTCATACATGTTCAATAATATTGTGCAATATAAAATATTGCACAATATTGACCGTGTATGGGGCCCTTTAGTAACGCTTCTACTAAACAAGCGAAAACGATGTTCCGGTGTACTATTTCACCCTGTATTCGTTTTT
This sequence comes from Galerucella calmariensis, assembly GCA_910591675.1. Classification (NCBI taxonomy): domain Eukaryota; kingdom Metazoa; phylum Arthropoda; class Insecta; order Coleoptera; family Chrysomelidae; genus Galerucella; species Galerucella calmariensis. Next base: position 190,176 of record CAJUYG010000600.1, read on the forward strand.
GAAGTAAAGTACAAGTTGACTGTTAGTGTCAACAATCAATAGAGAAAAGTAAATACCTCAGCAAGCAAATATACAAACATGTATTTCTTTATCGGATTTGTACAGCAATAGCTGTAAACGTACATTCCATTCCTACCTTCCTTCTTTGCTCTTTTCAAAAAGTTTCGAACTCGAACCGAACTGGCGAGCTCCAGAGAGATGAGATACAAGCCTCAACCTCGATAGATAACACTGTGGGAAGTTAACCAACCCAACGACTTCTTAACAGTGGCGTCTGTGATAAACAATGCTTATCTAAATTTAAGTTTTTAAAAACTTGTTGAAATAAAAAATTTTGAGACGCTGCCAAATTGTAGATTTTTTCTTTATTTCAAGTAAACAAGAAAAGTTGATATGATAGTTCCTTTTATTGGTCTGTAGAGGAAAGTCACCAAATATGGAATACCATTTTGTTTTTGGTAGTAATTAACAGCCTTTAATCAAATATATTAGTTATCAAATTAAAATCTAACACAAAAAACAAAATCACAAATGAGTAACCAAATATGGAATAGGTATCCATATATGGAATATAAGCATAAATCAACATAACAATAGCAAAAATGGACATTAATATCTTTGAGATCAATTAAATAAATATAATAAATTGTGATAAATGAAATAAGTTACATAATTACTTGCAAAAGTCACAGATCCAAGTATCAAACTCTGGACCAGCACCATCATAATGTGCCCAGAGCCCACACATCAAGCATTTAATTTAATATTCCATAACTAGACACTGACGACTGTCCATATTTGGATTTTTATACTAGTTTAAACTCTTCTAAATATTTTTTAAAGTCACAATATTTTAATGACAAAAGATCACAAAATGGTGAAATAAACATAATACCGATATACTAAATAGTATAACACTTACGTAAACAAACATAACAGCTGGTAATACTCGTTTATTACTTATCTTCAAAATTTTCTGCACGAAAACAAAACAAAACACGCCTGCCACACGTGAAGCATTCGCGCAACTGACTCGATGGTGTGGATGCGATAGTTAGTTGACCGAATGAAACAGAAGATGGTCGAGTGTTGCGTTTCATACTTATAGTCTTAGAGAAATGAAGGCATTCCATATTAGGATACTATTCCATATTTGGTGACTTTCCTCTAGGTTATTTTAGGTTAGGTTTGTGATGACTCCAATAAGAATACTCTGATAAGGCTCGACATTGTTTTATTTGTAGTTTCATGCATTATAAAAGAATCTTGGCGCTACATAGCTTAAGAGTGTTTCGTCATTTGCGCGTTCCCTATTTAAAATAAAGAAGCTAAAATTGAGATTTGTATTGAATTGAATGCGGATTATAGATTCATCCCGCCACTGTTCACGAATAAACATCACATTGTTGTCTTATTTACGGTTCTAATGAGTCGGAGAAATATATACAGGACATTGACCGAACGGGATGTATCCATACATTGAAAATTTCATACCTTCACTGCTAATGGGTATGCATCAACGATTTAGAAAATATTGAAATCTTATTGATTGAAATGGAATTTTAAAAGCTACCGCTCGAGCTTCATAATATTTTACATAATAGTTATTATCGTTACAAGGCCGATATGTAGCAAATAATATAGATGGCAAAAATTTTGCCTTAAGAAGAAGTAACTCAATTTTTGCTGGAGGCAGATGATCATACATGGTTTTTTTTAAGGAGCCGTCCCTTCGCCGACACCACCTCAGCCTCCTGGGCTTTTTGATGATACTCCTATTCTGACTACAGCCCATTCAGCCAATCCGTTCCCTGTAGTAGCTCATACAGGTTCTTTGCTGGTTGGTTGTAGAAGTCTTCTGGAGTCATTTGGGGAGTACCATACAGTTTCTGCCTTCTGTGGTCCAGCGACTCACAGTTGCATGGTATATGCATTGCAGAGCTGTTTTGGTATATACTTTTTGCATCTTCTGGATGTAAGGTCTCCGTTATACAGCCCTATTTTGTTTAGGTGCTCCTTTGTGGGAAAGTGTCCCGTAAGTAGCCCCGTTATGGTGCGTAGTTTGTTCCTGTTTATGAATTTCTTCCCACCCTTTAAACCATGACCTAGTGGAGCATCTGGGGATGCTCACAGCTGGTTCGGGTCCGTTCATCAGAGTTGACGATCCTGCTCTTGCAGCGATTCCTTTGTGACCTGGGACCCACTCCAGTGTTACACTGTTCCGAGTCGCCAGTCTTCGCCGCATTCCCATACCAGTCGAGCTGCTACCTTAGAGCTCTGAAGTGTTTTAAGGGCAACCTGATCTGCCTGTTCATTGAAGGCTCTCATGCTATTTGCCCTTGCACATGCAAGTATAGCATAGACCTCTGCTTGAAATACCGAGGCGTATTTTCCAAGCGAGACTATCATTATACCTACATGGTTACTTGAAAATATTTCTTAACGTCCGGCTGTTAAGATGCTTACAAAGTCTATCTTTGGTAAGAAGTATATAAAATAATTTTTTTTAGAAAGTGTACAGTACTTGATATAGCATATGACACACAAAAAATCATTCAACTTGCAGTTTATTGATTGAAAACCTCCCAGCTGGTGCTTTAAACACAAGGTAACTCAACTACTTTACATGAATAATATCGGCGTTCACTCATCTACCACTTCAGCTGAAGAACTTTCAATCTTTGCTAATATGCCAACTGAATAATTTTTTGGTTGTACATAAAATATAGTCTGTTGCAGTCTAAAATCTAAAATATTTGTGTCATGTCACTGCTATTTACATTTACTAACATTCAAAAAAGATTTATTCGAGATTTTTATGCAAACTTAACAGTTTATTACTGGTAAATTGACATCTGTTTAGATTCTTGGCTAATATGGTCGGTTTTTTTTAGAAAAAAAAAAGACTGTAATGGGTATGTGTTGAAATGTGGGTCTTGGACGATTTATTGATGTCACATAAATGTTTACCATATAAATTTCTTTTGCTTGAAAAGAAACAATTCTAAAGACTTTAAAAATATCGATTTACTGTAAATTTTGTATTGTTAACAATTAGAATATTATGTTGTTCTCGTAAAACTAACCACAAAAAATGTTTTACCCATTTTAAAAAGTATTTTCATTGGCTGTCAAACACAAACTCTCTCTCGTTACATTATTCATTATTTATGTAAAAAAATAAATGGAAATTAGGTAAATCTGCACGTTTATACCTTTTGTTAAACAATCACGTTTCAATTTTGATTACTTAACTGAATAAACAATAAGAGAAGTGAGTGGCAATTGAATGATCTCACTGAAAATTATACATTTTTCAATCATTCGCTCGGTTAATAATTCATATAAATCTGATATGACTACCAAATCATTCATTATTATTATGTATTGTTCTTTTTTTTTGTCATATTTTACGTATTCCTATGACTTCTAAAACTGATGAATTAGACTCGGAAAACTGTCCGAAGTATAGTATAGTTTGTCTCAAAGTATATCTTCGGTAAAAATTAAGGCGATATACTTTGATGCAAACTATATACAAGATAATTGAAAGGCTAATGAAACACTGTCTACTGCCCTTTCTTTTTAAACATAAAATCTTGAAATTGCAACAATATATACTTCACTTAGTAATAAACTTTTTACGGCTTCCGTTTTTGTGGCATTCGACTGTGTAGATCTTGAAAAATTTACGAGTTAGTATAAGTTTCTGAATCGCGTACCTTCCTTTTTGGAGCTTGTACATATTCGAATCAAAATGACAAAATTTCAACTCTTCCCTTCCCTATTTATTTTAGAATCTCTGGATTTGTTTAGAAAATACTTTCACAATTTAAATGAAAAATCGCATATTTTCCGTTACAAAGTAATTTCAGTAATTTTGTTTTCGTCACTCGGTATTTTTACCTTCAAAGAGGTGGTTTCTTTGATCTAAAATTATACGGTGTACGTATTTGCTGGTATATAATCTTAAAAAGATCTTAAACAGATACGATCGAGAATCTCCAATAAGCTGTACTTGAAAAATTTAAAAGAAATCTTTACATTGAGACAGAAAAAATTGTTAAATTTGAACAACAAATCACGTGTTTGTGTGACATTGGATAATGGACAGAAGGCATAGTCTACATACATAGGTACTATTTTAAACGTATCCTCAAACTTAAGTTATTACAACATGAATTTGGAAAAAGTGGTATTTTCATTAATTTTTTACGTAGAATGTAGACAAATTTTTTAATAAAATAGTTCACATTTGTGATGATTCTGAATCCAGTGGTATGGTCATATTTGAGAAAAAAAATTGCCTAATGTACTTTTGTCTTTTGTTTTTGTAAATAAACATAAGAGGAATTAGATGTCCCATTTGATACAGTGAATCGAAAGCTGTAATTTTATTGAAATACAAGAGAAAATTGATATAGAATTTATATATTTACTGTAAATATTATATTAAAGATTTAATAAACTTTCTCCTGTTATAACGTATTCTGACAATAGGTTATAGGTTCAACATAGAAAGCTATACATGATTGTAGATAACGAACCAAAAAATCTAACCGCATCAATTTATCTAATGAAGATTTTTAACGGTTTCCGTTTTTTTTTCTTTCAACCAAAAATAACAGCACTATTAGTTGATATATAAACAAATTTTTATAAGAAATTACAGTTGTATAGTTTGTGTCAAAGTAAATCGTCTTAGCTTTTGCCGGCAATTATAAAAATAATGGGCCAATACAAAGATTACAGAATAAAATTATAAGATGTTTCACTCCAGGGCGGTTTGATTCAAGTTGCTGTCCCAAACGGACGCCGCTCTGATAAATTATGTTTACGACTCGCTTTTGTTGTCAATAACGAGACCGGTAGATACCAGAGAAGTTCGAAAAGCTTATTTTATTTTAAGCTATACAGGGGTAATGAGAGAAATATATATTTAAATTAATAGGATTCTTTATCACAAAGGTTTATTTTTAAATGTTTTTTATTTCGAAAAAGGTTCGGGTTATGGTTTTGAAAAGGTAAGTAAAATGAATGAATCAATTCACAGTTTTTATCCAGCATTTTAGTAATTTTGTGATAGGTACTTATTGATAATCTAGCAGATATTTATCACAAATTCAATTAAATATACTCATTAGCCACCAGAATAATAGGGCCACTAAATCTTAAATTTTGATCTTTAAATAACGCGTATTTTTTGGATTGACAAGGTTAAAACAGTAAAAAGAGAAGCAGCTGCAGGATACCTTTATTAAAAAAATTTATAAATGTTGTAAAATACTAAATTTGGAGTTTGATTTATGTGTTAAATTTAATCTATTGTCTTTCAAATCTTTCAATACACATTTGAGAGTAAAATATATACGGACTCTGGTATAGAGACTTGCATAATATTCGAAAGGAAATTGATTACATGGATGATGAAAAGAAAATTTAGTAAATTCGTTTAAAAGGAACTGACCAATTCCATTTTGGTTAGCTATAGAATTGAATTTTTGTGTTTTCTTGCTTAATGTACTTGTTTATATAATATCATTATTATAAAAATAAATCCGTGATTTTGTATTAGCAAATATTACAAAATATTTAGTGTTTAAGCTTTGCTATTAAAGAGAAAAATATTAATATGACTTTTGGCTCATTTCAACAATTAATTAATAAATTTAAAAAAATCTATACAACATAAATATAAAACACGAACAACCAATAAACACCGTTCTAAAATAACAGCGCTGGACGGGCGACGTCCCGTACAATATGCCAAATTAAATGCAAGTAAGGACGTAGCGGCATCGGGGCTTTACGCGATAAATTCGAACGAGTGAAACATCTTATATTTTTATTCTGTAATCTTTGCAGTAGCGGACGATTAAAAATTATTTTAAAATGGATAAAATTCACAAATATTCAACTTTTTGTATTTTTATCATACACCCTTGCCTTGTCATCTCAGGTGAAATTATTTTAAGAATGTCGTAATTGGTAAATGGACTTTGAGACAAACTATAAAGGATGTTAAAACAATACAATAAAGCAGTGAAACTAAAATCGTGACGTTGTAAAAATTCTTCAGATTTAGCATACTCGAGCAAATCGTTTCAGTCAATGGCCAAATGGCCGGTTGTTTATAATAACAAATCATAAACTCTCAACTATTCACAAAGATTTCTTTGTAAAATATGGAGCCAAGAAACTGATGTAAGTGTTGAATTTCTACTTGAAAATGAACATGTTTTTGTTTAATGGTAGGTGTCAATTACCTTCGAAATTTGCTAATAATTATCCACACCAGAACCGTACCTAGCCAACCTAACCTAACATTTCAGTAGAGAAAATAACATCAATAACTAATTTATTTGTATTTTAAAAGTTATCAGTTATATATGATCAATGAGAGATGGGGTGGAATCAAATGATGCAATCTTGCCAGGATCACCCTGGGAAGCTGGCGTCGAAGAAATATTTGGCGATGACCAGGAAAAACCTACGTTTAACAGTAGAATTTCTGACTGGACACTGTCAACTAAGGAAACACCTCCATACTATGGGGCTAGTAGACACTCCTCTTTACAGAATGTGTGATAACAGGAAGATGAAACTGTTAGGCATGTCTTATGCGAGTGTCCGGAGTTATCGTCGATCAGAGAGTGTGTATTCGGTGAGTCTTGGCCTACACCTGCCGAATTAAAGGAGCTAGATGTCTCCTAGTATCCTGTCCACCTTCCTAAGAAGGACAGGATGGACGATGCCCTACAATGGGTCACATGTGGTCTAAGTGCTGTGAGCCTACACTCATCCTCCCTACTCTACAGATACAGATCTGATTAATGAAATCAAACTTTTCTTTTTTTATATAGTGATTAAAATATCCCTACAAAAAAAAACAGAAAGAAAACAAGACCCCCGGACTTTAAATAAAAACAAAACTCGTTAGAAATAATACACAGACACCAGAACATTTCTGTCTCTTAACACACCATCCGTCAATGTACAATTAAAGCCGGGGCGATATTCATAGGTGTTGTAGTCCAAATAAACAAAATGACTGAATATTTGAATAAGAAACACACGTGCCAAGTCAATTTTAGAAAACGGAAACGGAATGCAACGTTCTTACTTACTACCCCGATTTTTAACAGACGTTGAACTATGATTGTTATTCAACGCTAAGCATATTTCGTTTGCAAATACATATAACAAAATATCGGTGTGGGTATTGAAAGAATTGGGTTGACATAAAATATACCCTTGATAAATTGAAGTTCGTTCTGTCTCTGAACATCAGTCACAGGCGGTAGACATCTCGCGACCGAACTAAAATAACAAATATCCCGGTAAGGTTTTATTTTTTTATTCCTCGGTCTGTTGGTTACTTGATTGATTTGTTCAGGGCATGGAGTCAAATAGGCAAACCGGAAGATATACGACAGTAAATTTATCATGGAGAGACACTATTTTTATGGCAGTTACACTGATCGTCAAAAAAGTACGACAACCAAAAATCAATTCAAATTATGTGTTAGAACTACTACCCTACAACTAAGGGTGGATTTAAGATTGGGATTAAATTTAAACCGCCCGCATAAATCTTGTACACCTACTTCCACATTTGAAAAAACTTCCACATACTGTTTTCAAGTTAGTTGACAATTTATAATTTCTGAAAACACTCAATATAGCATTGATATTTATGATACTTCACCTGTCGTATGGGTAACTTTAACACCCTGTATCACAAAAACTAAAGCTCCAACGACCCATGTCGACAGGAAATTTTCTACACGCTCTTTCAGTTTGTAACACCTATTCATTAACACCCTGTGTCGTTATTTTTACCGCGCTTCGTCTAATTTCTGTATTAAACTTCCACATACTTCCACCAAACTTCCACATACTTCGACATACCTCCACATACTTCCACCTAAATTCCACATACTTTGATATACCTCCACATAATTCCACCAAACTTACGGATACTTCGATATACCTCCACCTATTTCCACCAAACTTCCTCATACTTCGATATACCTCCACATACTTCCACATACTTCGATATACCTCCACATACTTCCACCAAACTTCCTCATACTTCGATATACCTCCACATACTTCCACCAAACTTCCACATACTTCGATATACCTCCACATACTTCCACCAAACTTCCTTATACTTCCACTGCGGTGTACACTACTTAAACTTGAGGTTTACCCCTCGATTTAAACTGAGAATAGTCAGCTGTTCACTATTGACCACTATTTTCAACCATTTGTCAAAGGTTCCAATTTTTATTCTACCTTATTGTCCAATTTAAACAAAAAAAAATACATTTTTCTACTATAAGTATTTACAACAAGTACGAGGAGTAATAAACCCTAATTAAGTATGCAAAACCTTTACAGGGAGCACCATAAAATTTTTGATAAATCTCTTACTTTAAATTACATTTCTTCCGTAAATCTAAAAACCAGGTAGATCGACCCCGTATTTGTTTCAGTTGTAGCAAAGTTTAGGGTTTCTTCATTGTTAAAGGATTAGCAGATAAGCAATAACGCAATGCAGTGGAGTGTATTTTGGGAAAAAAATACGTTTTAAATTATAATATAATAAAAAATGAAAAGAAATAATTATTGGAATACATTTATTACTTACATTTTATTCTATATCCGACTCGGAAGAGGAAGAATCGTTGTTGACATTAAGTTTGAATTAATCTTCTTACAAAAAGAACAAAAATATATAAAATAATTATTGTTACAAATTGGTTTGTTTTCTATTATGAATAAACTGTGTTGCCTTTCTTTATCAAACTTACTAAAACTTATGTACCTCTATCACTTTTTTTTATTAAAATTAGTACATCCCGTTACCTCTGACCTAAATCGTATATTCTTTAGCATAGCTGCAACTCATTCGTTCAATACAAAATGTACCTTACGGTATACCCTCTTAAAATATATTTTGGTACGTCTATGAAATCTACTTAAATGAATGATTTATTACTCCTTGTCCTTTCTATATAGACTATACTTATTACATAACCTGGTCTCATAAACCTACAAACTATTTTATTAACTAACGGTGACATTTTCAAAATTGTATCGACAAAATGTCTTATGTTGCTGTATAACCCTAGAACGATTTTCCAGACGACGGGAGCAAAGGAGGGTAGAATTTCCCAAAGTGTATCTACCTACTACATGGAAACGTTCAACGTTCAATTAAAAAATGTACTCATCCTTTATTTCGGCCCACAGTGTAGGTAGATGCTCCAAGTTAAAGCAGTTCCTACTATTTTTTCTATTGCTCTTTAACACTTGTATTCAAGAAGGGGAAGGGTGAATTTTGTTGTCATTTCTATTATTTAATATTATCACTTTTTTATTGGGTCCAAACCCATGCGCCTCTTTAATATGACTTGGGATAATAACGATAGAAAAAATTTGGAGCTGTTTTAACCAAATGGAAAAAATAAAATACAATATTTAAAATGTGAAAAAATATCCACTTCAGAGATATAAACACACTGACATTCTGCCATATTTTTGATTTTTTTAATATCTTGTTTCTATAGCAACGTTTGTTGTATACCTGAGGTAATTTATCTATAATTCTATTTATTTATTCGATTTATACTCTTTATTTGTAAAAGCGCTCAATTAAAATTAAAAATTAATTACTTATACAATAAAAACTTTATAATTCAATAAACTCACCTAATTGAAGTGTATCGGGAATTTTCGTATATTGTACTTTCAATTTCTCCTCGATCGCCCTTTTCGCCGCCTCACAACTCCTCGTTTCTTGTGAAGTTGCAACCCCACATAACACGAAAAATAAAAATAACGGAATCAACCCCGATCCCTGTTGTTCGTTCATTTTTTTAAGAATATATTTTACAATCCTACTTATCACAGCCATGACAAACTAATTTAATTCAAAAACGAGCCTTATTCATTTCTTTTTTTATTTAAAAATCCATTTCTAAGGCACTAGACACAATTTTATTGACTTCGTCGAACCGACCGGCAAACTAACAAATCTACAGATACTAACCGATCCTCGACTCGAACGCTGAAACGAGACTGACTGAAAGAAGATTGGATACATGCGCACATTAGCCTCGCAAAGTGTTTTATTTTTTATGTATCTTCAATTTTTTAGATAGTGTGCATTGGGGTAATTTGCGCTTGCGTCAACTTAATTTCTGGAGAGGGCTGGAATATTCGGAAAGAAAAGTAGCCCTAACTGAGTGAGGGCGAGCGTACTTGTATTGATAGAACTGGATAGAACGATGTTGCCATATCTTGAGGATTGTCTTCGCTTTTAAAGTCAACAAAATCCTATTAACGTAAGATGTCGTTATAGGCAACCAAACATACAAAAACTTGAATGAATACCCTTAAAAATACATTGGTTGGGTGAAGTGTCGGGATTTTATTGGATTATCATGAATAGGAAACGCTATTATTTAAACGTGACAATATCGCATAGCCTCTTCTCCTTTTCTTATACTAATTAAGTTTTAGACTTAGATATAATATAAAGTTTTCTCATAAGACCTTATTGATATCTCAACCTATGATCTGAACACTCTGGACCAGTATTCTTGAATAAGTGAAGTGAATACTGATGTGAACGGTCCCTTCATGTTTTGACAAAAAAAAACGTATTCTCCATCAATCAGTGTCATCAACCGATGAAAAAATATTTACTGTATTTTGACAGTATACTAAGCAAACGCCGAATGTTACTTTTAAAAAAAGAAGGAGAAATTACCTAACACCCAAAAAATAAGATCTAAGTTTTTGACACATTATAACACACATGCGCATGTTTCACAAGCTCCTTTCACATCACACATCGCTTGCTGTTCATCAAGTGAAGAACTGCACGTGAACTCTGTAACAGAATAGAAAGGAAATTTCTTTCTATGCTAGGAACACAAAATAGTCTAACCCACAAAACAGTCCAACCTACGTTCTCTATTCTGTTCTCTATGAATGAAACTGGCAACATGTAGCACTTGGCGCTCCAAAGTAACTAACTGAACTATCAAACCCCGCCTCTGACTACGAAGAGGCATTTTGAATATGGAATACGAAAGACTATTATATTATCAACCTTTGTGCAAAATTTGAATGAGAGACATCGATATATGGCATCATAACATCCCAGTAATAAAAAGAACGTTGTAAATTATTTTTTAAATTCCTATTTCTCAATTTTTTCGACCCATTAGCGTTTGTTAGTGAATCTTAATTTTAATTGTAAATATTTTATTCTATTTTAGATATGATTGACTACAAGATTTCCACGAGATACAGTTGCTTCAATTAACAGAATACTTTTTTTATTGGACCAGTAGGGCATTGTAAAGTAGATGAAGTTTATATGCAGATGTGCAATAAGCTTAACTATTATCTGATTCAGTCATAGTCGTTGGTAAGTCTTATTTCTAATTTTTTATATTATATTAGTCAATATGCTACATTGTGAATTCAACTGTTCTAACAAATTAATTGTTTCAATTCTTATTACATGGAATTTTCATTGTATATAACCTAGTATAATTTCATTTAGTCACCTTGTTTTAAAGCTACAAGCAATAAGGAGGTATGCAACTAAACAGGCATCAGTGCATGCTTAGTTGCATACCCTTCTGACATATGTCAACAGGCAATGTATGTTTGGTTGCATACCCTTCTGACAGATGTCACTCCTTTTGTATGGAGTGACAACTCTATCTTATAGTAGTATTCTGTGGTTGACATTTGAATTCAGTGGCCTCTCTATCTTATAGTATTCTGTGGTGGTTGACAATTTTGACTTTTGACATTTCTGGAAATTGTCATTATTTTAAATAAGAAAAAGTGGCTTGACTTCACAGGCTTCACAGAGAAAAACCAGCTTATCTTTTACAATATTTGTAGAAACACGTATTGTATTTATTTTAATGAATATCTCCGCGAATTAAACTTTTGGTAACACTATTAATATTATCATTTGGGATTACACTTGATCCAAGCCAAAGGCGGTAGAAAGACATAGGTATTTTGAAATAGATGTTAATATATTTGATACCTTTTACATCTTCTATAAAAACTACAATATATAATATTACTATACCAGTTCACACCGTTTAATCATTATGTGAAAATTGTTTATCTAAATATTCTGATAGATAGAATTTAAGAAGAAATAAGGACTACCATTGAAATATATTATTTGAAAATATTGTGAATTTAACTGTTATAACAAATTAATAGTTCTAAAATAAAATATATCATAGTATTATAACATAGTTATAATTAGATTTGGACACTTTGTTTTACAAATATAAGCAACTGAACAGGCATTGATGCATGTTAGACATTGAAGAAAGAAATAAGGTTCAATTTTTTTTGTATAAAAGTCAATTGACTATTACTCTATAAATTTCTTTGTTTTAATTGTGAATATTTTTTTTCTATTGTAGATTATGATTTGTCGGCAAGTTGTTTCAAGTTTCAATAACTATGTGGAGCTCCATTTTCATCGGACCAGTTGGGTGTTGTAGAGCAGATGGAGTTAATATGCAGATGTACAATAAGCAATTGAAGGTCTGAAGATCTCCAGGCTTAACTATTATATGATTCAATCATAGTCCTTGGTAAGTCTTATTTATAAATTCAAGTAGTTCTAGTTGAAATAATTTTAATATTTGTTCGTTTTTTAAATATTACCATTAAACCAATAGACCTTTGAATTTTTCCCAAATATACTCGCACATTAATTTCTTCTTGACGTTCCATTCCAAAGTTACACAAAAATAGAAAAAATCATAATTAGTTATGACCATTAGAAATTGGAAGCTTCTGATTATGTTGATTTGCATTTTTATGTAAATTATTTGTATGAAAAGGGTAGGAATAGGGTGTAGAAAAAGGCATAATTGACGGTGACCATTAGTAATTGGAAATTGCTGATTATGTTCATTTTTTCAATCCTTTGTATATATTAATGGCTTCTTTGCATGGAAAATGTGGTTTTATCAAATGGGAGACATAATTTTGCAGATGAGAAATGCTCACTGATAAATATGTAACATCAGTTTGTTGTTACTGGATTCTAATCATTATGTTATTTTGTTTAGGATCTCAGATGCTATCATCAGGAATAATCCATTTGTTTGAAGAAATCGAGAAGGAGAAAAATACTTGAATAATTGTATTTTTTTGATTGTATACTGCTTTGCAATATTTATTGTAATTCAAAAAGAGCAAAATGAAACCATAATAAAAAAATGATGGTGTGGGATCATGGACTGGGATCAATTGCATTGTATTTAATTTGAAAAAAAAATATGTTTATATCGATATGTTCATGAATTATTGTTTAATTTTATTAAATACTCGTTTTTGCTAATTTAATAATTGTTGTATTGTTAATAATAGAAAAATGTCTTTCTATCGTTTACAGTTATATCGATAAAGATGTATTTCAAATGCCCAGTCTTTAGAGTAAGAATAATAGCTTGTGTCGTTTTTCTTTGTTTCCACTTGACATGTCACCCTGAAATTGCACAAAAATGGGAAATAAGTTACGACCATATTAAAAATTGAAAGCCTATGTTAATTTGCATGTGTTAAAAGTGTAAGTACAAAAAAGTTCATAGAGTTCGGGAATTGGACATAATTGACGGTGACCATTAGTAATTGGAAATTGCCGATTGTGTTTTTTCTCCTAACTCTATGTATAATACCGTACGTACATCGACATTTTCAATGTTACCTCCCCTAACCATTAGTAATTGGAAGCTGCTCAGTGATTTTCGTTGAAACGGCACCCAATTCTTACGAGCTGCCTTCACAAGATCTTCTTTATTTGTAAAGATCGATCAAAGTGTAAGACAGAAACGTCCGTATTCTTTGGGTGGAATATAAAAAGGGTACCGTCTATTCCACTGCGATGCCTTAAATACGGGTTGCGGCTCGGTGGTTAAACATTAGATTTGTGGTTAACCACGAACCGATTTTTAACCACTGCGCTGCAAAACGCTTTTAATCAGGATTAAACAAAAAGGTGCCAATTTGAATTTTTTCTATGTGACGGCACTGTCTTCGTGTAACAAAATTGAGACAAGCGACCCCTTATCCTTTCCATACGGACGCTACTGTATTGCTGACGTAGTGAAATTCTTGTGAAGCGCGCTCCAAAGAATTGGTTTTATCGAAAACGCCCATGTTTATTTGGTGGGCGAAAAAGATTATGTGAGTGACATGTAGGAAACACTTCAGCAGCCCTTTGCTATTAGTCTGGATGTTAGAGCTCATTTTCCGCCCTATGGCATAATCTATATATTTTTTATCATTATAAAGACGCTGAAATATGTATGTTCATTTGAATTAATTCATCATGTTTGGACTTTAATTTCTTTCTTTCTTCATGGTTTTGATTTTTCTGCAGTCTGTATAGTACCTACTATGATCGGGAGATATATCGTTCAGTTTTATATCTTCAGTGTAATTTTTCTACCCTTATGTTTCATTTTAACGAAATATTTGTCAATATAACCAAAATTATCCATTTTGGAAACATCGTTGAATTGAAACTAGATAAGTTGGATTCTAAAACTTATTTTTTAAGAATTTGTATTAATAAATTGTACCACTTTGTAAAAGTATTTAAGTAACAAATAAAAATTTTATTCAAACTCTGTCTTTTATTGAACCATTTACCTTAACTTAAACCGGTTTAAAGATGAATAAACAATTTTTGTTGGTAAAATCGTCTCCGTTTAGACGGGAAATTATTCATATTGGTGAAAATTACCGAGAAGTGTAGCATAATTATTCAAATTCAAAATATGTGGCGCCATCTACTAATCGGTAGCCGAACTCAACACCAATCAATCTTAGGAATCTT